>AFIR01000757.1:0-12989 GCA_000223685.2 Zymoseptoria pseudotritici STIR04_4.3.1
TTAAGGGCCGCAAGCTATAAGGGGCGGAATTAAACTACCCTATATACGAGAAGAAGCTCCTTGCTATTAAGAAAGCCCTATATAGCCGGGAGACTAATTACTTAAACCCGCAGACTTCCTTATAGCCCTGCCTCGCTTCTTTAAGGAGAACGCTATAAGGAGAACAATTATATAAGGATTCTCTAAGCGTAATATTAAGCTATAAAGAAGAAGTCTCGAAGTCCCTTATAGAAGCCGCAATTCTACTAAGCTAATTCTAAGCTTAAGCTATTCGAGCGCTAGGCAATTAATATTATTAGCCTAATGCCTATTATACTTAATAGGCACGCTTAGGACTTATACCTCCCTAAGGCGCTATATTTAAGTGGGTACCGAAGAAGTCGTATACAGTGATTTATCGGCCTTCGCTTGCCACTGATCGCTTTATCCCCTGCTTCGAGCTTCCCTTAGAAGCTGGTTTGAATTCTTCCAGCCAGAATTCGACCTCCCGCGCCCCGGCGCCTTCCCTGAACACTCGTGAAGGGTGTTGCAGACCTCTCCCATCCCTAGTTTGAGCGAGACCGAAGATGGTCTCGTAAAGTGGTATGGCGTTGCCGCTCTTACCGCCGCGCTGGCCACCCCAGGGTAAGCTTGGAGGACAGCAGCTTCGCAGGTGGTCCGGCGCTGATTGAGGCGATTGCAGGAGCGGCGATGCTGACGATGAAGTCGGGGAAATCGATCGTGGAAAGGGTGGCATAGAGAAAATCGCGACGCGGGCTCGAGTGTGTCACCTGATACTACAGGAGTTCTAATTGGCCAGCCCGTCCGGGAAGCCACAGCACACCGGAATCTGGTGCACTAATTTGGTTGGCTGTGATGCAGCTCCTGCTCCTCCGGAGAGGTCGGGATAATGGTGATAGGAAGGCGTGATGAAGCCAGAGCTGTATAGCGATTCATAAGGTAAGAAGACAGTTGAGGATCTGCTCGGCGGTACAGCGCGACGCGAGACTCCGGCCGAAAATGGAGCTTCTTCCTAGCGGGAAGTCTGAACTGCGCCTCGATGCTCTGTTGCAAGGCAGGTTTTCGACCCCTGCTATACCACCCACGGAGGCATTCGTTTTGCGGGATCTAGAACGGGGAAATGCCGGATCATCACCGCCGGTGAACTGCCAAGCATCCGGGGAAGGATTCATCGACGATGATCCCAGAGCATCGTAAATCCGTCGCAAGGAGCCAATTCCTTCCAGTCCACACTCCTTAACCAGCCGGCAACAGGCAAGGTAAGTCGCAGCGCACTACGTATACCGAGCCCGCTTTCCTCTCGGATCGACTGCCAGGGGTTTCTGCGCCGCCCTTTTTCCTTTCATCACTCATAGCGTATGAACGTCGACGTTTGGACTGACCTGGATGTGGGCTATGGCGGTGGTACGGCACTACGTATGGATACCGTTTGATGGGATCAGGTACTACAGATATCTCGAGCGGCTGCCATCAATCTGACAATCGCTAAAAGATGTGAAACCTGGTCCGTCTTTGTTTTACAAGGAAGGTGCCTGTCGCTCGCATTTCGCAACAATCACTGCTTTGATGAGCTGAATGTCTTCTCAGAGACTCATGTATGCCTACGCAAGGCGTTGGAGCGATGAGGACAGCCGCGCAGGCTGCCTGACAAGTGCCAAAACGCAGAAAGGTAGCCGACAATGGTAGCGGGAGCTGTAGCACCTACTGTGGCGCCCCAGGTCGCGCCTCCAGCAGCATAGCAAGCCTTCACTACCGCTGAGCAGCCAGCTTGGCAGATTCCGAATCTCACAGGGCCTGCTTGAGCGGTGGCGGTCATCAAAGCGAATGCCGAGAAGATCATAATGGTGAAGCTCATCGTCATGGCTGGTGAGGTGCCGTGTTAGAACGGCTTCAACCACACCCGTGCGGTAGGGGTCCCATGTAAGTGGAAATGCAGAGAAAGGTGTGCAGATGCTTACGAGATTGTCCGAATCGCCACCGCTGCGGGTCGAAATATCGACCAGGCTCGACCCCAGCATTAATTCACAGCTGCTGCTCTGGGCCAACAGGACACTTCCGCAGGTCACCATGAGCGACGCAACATTGCGCGCTATGGTTGGCCGCTTTTATGCCGGTCAGTCATTCGTTAGAACAGGGGCCTTTGCAGCTTGTTTTACCCTGTCAATTCATGCATCCGCTCAAAGTAGTTAGCTGTACTTCGGTTGCGCTGTCAATGCATGTCTAGGGAACACCATGCTCCGGTTGCCCTGCACTTTCTGACCTTTAGGTCGTGAACAGAAAGGTCCCGTCCTGATGCTCCAAGCCCAGCTTCTTCCCACATACTACACTAAAGTACTTGGAGGGAAATGGATGTCGCTGAGCTGACCGATACGCTGCAGAACACGACACTGGACGACAGTTCTGTGCTCTTCTCGCCCCACGAGCACACCCTTTGGTCAAACGTACGGTTGGAGCTTGTCCCTCGCTTTCTGTTCCGCGTCTATACGCCTCATTCGGACGGACTTACGAATGAGACAGTGGCATCATCGCGAGACGCTGCCTCGGGAGAGAATGGAACCAATGTGGACGTCTTTGCCACTCGATCGCCGAATGTAACTGCAGCGCTCATCGCAGATCACATGTTGTGGACACCAGGAAACAGAAGAGACAATCTAGTATCCTGGTCTAGCAGCATATTGTTTCTGATCCGCTACATATTCTACAGGCATCACAATGATGGATCCTCTCTACGCGACATACGTCTGCTCGTAGTAGACACCGAGCAGTTCCAGGCTCGTACGTTCATCCGAGACACAGACCTCATCTTGGCGTTCAGGCCATTCGACGGACGCAAGGAGAACGGACTTGAGCAATTGGCCGATTGGCGTGCCAATAAATTGTATTTCGGCGAATATCTGTCGCAGGGTTCACTACCGATCAGTGGCAAATGTAGCTCAGTGTCCGCACAGACTATGATCGACAGAGGTCTCTTGGAGCTGCATGAGGTCTTCAGACGCGCACACGAAGGCGAGCAACTGACGCGGTGGGCCATCCCGGTGCAAGATATACGGGAAACTATTAGAACGGCTCCGCGTACTCGGCCGGCATCGCTCAACTTGACGGACATTGCATTCGACATCGCACTGGAGTTTGGAAAGCGCTGGCAACTTCCAATTGCTGTTCAACTTCTCGCCATATTACCGCATGGCCTGGAACGGCACCAAATATACCACAAACTGTGCACTCGCATAGGACCACAGGGTAAGCAGACTCCCAAGGCTTTACAGGAAGAATGGAAGTTTGACCCGTTGAATAGAACGTGAAGTCCACGACTGTGCGAAATATTGGCAGATCATACACGCTCCGCTGCCTATGGCCGAGCTAATTCGTGGCCAGTCTATTATGAAAGTTTTGTTGGTTACGCACGTTCAAGGTGAGTGATCTTCCCTGTTCATGCACAATATCTCGTCTAACGAATCAGCGAAATTCGATCTCCTCCGTAGGGCACGAACTTTTCTAAGTATGAATTTGCGCATTCTGGCTCAAAACTCGGGAGAGTATTCCGCTATTGTAGACGCGCTTCAAAACACACTCGATACTCTATTCACCGAAGACAAGCGGCTAGGAGAACTTGTCCGATAGGAGAAAGAAGGGTCACTAGATCAGTGGCTTCATAGGTGACCAGGCCCGGACATCATGATCTGGGAGACATTCGCACTTTCAATTGAACACATTCCGCTCTAATCATCTACACTCACTGGCGTCACCTGCGTCATCCACGTCACCTGCGTCACTCGTCCTGGGAGGACGTTCTCCAACTCTTCTGCATGTAACTTAGACTTCTTCAATGCACTCACTCATGAAAACAACACTTCTCGCTGGCCACCTGCAGCACGAAAACTTGCTTGGATATAGACCTAATTCGGATTATTCATTCTTGCCAATAAAGCTGTCCTGGACTGCTGCAAGAGAGGGTTGGGACGGTGTGGGGCGCAGGCGTACTGCCTATATAGTGTTTACAGCAGTTTGGTATTCTGTTTTAGGCCTTCTACAAATACTTGCGTTTTTTCAGCGACCGCGGACGATGCTTGGCGCAGAGCCTCCACCTTCTACGTCATTTCCTTTTGCTAATCACCACTTTTCCAGCTCATTCAAGGCAACTCCAGAACTACAGCTGGCGCATCTCTCAGTGCAGGAATATCTGCTCTCCGATCAGATCGAGAAGTCCATCGAGGAAGACTCTCAGAGACCTCAAGCAAGTGCTTGTATTGTCAAAGTTGGCCCTGCATACCTGTTCGCTGCTTCGGTTGGCATCGTCGCCGCTTTCACTAGCAAGACACTCTGGACGAAGCTGAATAGAGTTGATGGACGGAAGTGGACAAGATGTTGCGCGATGTGCGGTGTCACACCCGGAGCCCACTGCGAGCGAAACCAGCTCCGTAAACATTCACATTCCTCTATAATGAAGGCAAGAGCGACGATATCCAACCAAATGCCTCACATCCTGCTTGTGGTGAAGCCCGACCTAATATTGCCGTTCAATCCTCACATCAAAGTCGATGGCTGGCGCATCGTCGCCTTGTACCACGGTATCCAGGATAGGATGGAGGTACTTCAAGACGTGAACACCATCCATCTGGCCGCAAGGCGCCGGCAGGGTTTTGGTACAATGCCAAACAGATATTCAAGCAGCTCGTTGATATCTAAGACCTTTTAGTGCGGGACGAAAATCCGGGACAAGGTCTTTGATTTACTGCTATAAACCAATACCATCATGCTTCAAGTTCATGTGCTGCAATGACAAGAGTATGCGACAATCCGGGGCTTCCAATTAGCCAGTGCGGACGACTATCCGGGACAAGGGCTTTGGATTACTGCTACAAACCAATACCGTCATGCTTCAAATTCATGTGCTCATATACTGGACCACCAGAGTCAAAGACTGCCATGCAAACCCAGCAGATGTGAGCTCGGCAGCCCAGGCACGTCATGTGGTTACACCCATAAGTCTTCTCCATCGGAGTCTTGCATCTGGGGCAGTCCTTGATGTTCATTTCTTTCTTGAATTTCTCAAAGGCTTCATAACCACCAGAAGAGATTTCTGCGTACTCGGCACAGCTGATTGCGCCATGTTGACCATGGCATGCAGTACAGACGGGCTCCAGGCACTTGAGACAGTTGTGCAGAGTAGGAACCTCGGTGGTGCGATAGATGAAACCGCAATCCGGAGTCGGGCAGTAACGGAGCTCTTGTGGTCGTCTGGCGACATAAGAAGCAAAAGACGTAATCAGGACATCTTCGAATGCAGATGATTTGAGATGCTCGTGTATATCTCGTAGCTTGAGTGTTGCCTGGCACTTGCCCACAGCGCCCTGGCAAACGACGTTGAACTCACTTCCGCCTGCATCGGCTGACATGCAAAGATTTTCGAAGCAATCAAGGCAGTAAGTATGCTTGCAGTCCGTGTACACTGGATCTTCCGCCTCGGTCCAACATATCGCACAGAGCTGGTCTTCTTGATCCGAAGCTGCGGCCGAATCGCCCTGCCCGTCACATGGTATGAAAGCTTTGGCTCGGCGATACTGGTCTCGGGTTCCAGAGATGAGTACTCTCTTGGGATTACTAGCGACGTCGAACGAAGCAATGCCCGGGCCTAGCATTTCATTAAGCCGACTGAAGCCTCCACGACAGGCCCACACGAATTGTTCATTTTCCAGCGAAATGGCAAGACCGGGCTGGCTATTCAGTCCCATCTCTTCCAGTCCCTTGCGGAGGCTCTCCTCGACTTCAGAAAAAGCGTCTGCTGGGCCGAAGAATGTGATCTGCTTTTTGCATTTGTTCCGCAGGATGACAACGTCATCTCTCTTGCAGAGGCCAGAAAGTGCGTTTGATGTCACACGATGGCTTGAGAGGGCTTCAATCCACAATGGCCTGTCCCCGTTTAGAATCGTTCTGCCTCGAAGTGCGTCTTCCAGGGAGCTGACGGCTTTTGCGACCTCCTTCGCATCGTCGCCCTCGATTGCGATAGACGTTGTCTGCTTCTTAGCCTCCGTATAAGCGTTGAACGTTAGGCGTTGGGCCTTCCAAGCTCTGACACATGGGCGGAGTTGTTCTTGCATCGCGTTGTAGATTCTTGTGAGTATCTTCACCTTCGAGGACGTCCTTAACTGAAGGAAAAGCTTCCCACCTGCGAGACCTTGCTGAGTATGACCGTTCAGCTTGTCTACTGCCTCTCTGGCATCCCGATCGTCCGCGAACTGCGCTATTGCCTTGTACTTCGAGTCTCGAAGCTGTGGCTCGGTCATGAAGTCCAGTGGGCCGATGCTTGTTAGCAGAGACTCAACAATTACAGGCGCCACACCGCTTTCCGGCGCGACAGTGGTTTTGTCCAACTCAACGTGCCGCGGGCGGTCGTACAAGTCAATGACCGCAGTGACGATATCTGCCTCGCACGCGGTGGGAGGCACGCTTTTGATGACCACAGTCCAATTCACCCGGTTCGGATTGCGGCCGCCTCTTGTGTATCTGTTCTCGCTTCCTTTGGATACAGCGGTGACTTTGGTGCCTAGAATCTTGTATCTGCCGCCATTGAACTTCTCACTGACACGTTTGGCTATATTTTCGGCGCCATAATTCATCCACACGACACGGCTCGGACGGTACCAGGACACGATGACCTTGCGACAATTAATTCGCCGCGACACAGAGCTTGGTGGCAGCCTCGGTGGAATTGACGTTGCAGTCAGACTGGTCGTGCGACCACTATTGATCTTGCGAAGCTCGTCACAAAAGAGCCTCGCAAAGCCAGGAGCCTCGCCGTTGATGAAGGCTGAAATTGACGTCGGTTTGTATGACGTTAAGATCCGGATCGCATCTTCTTCAACCTTGAACCCGACTTCGTGGATGAGGGCCGCGATCGATGCGACTGTCGTCTGGGGATCGAGTCCTTCGAGGCGGACAGCCGACAGCTCTGCAATCAAAGAGACCCTGGAGACCGAAGCACCGTCCTTGAAGTGTATCAGGGCGCCGCCGATTGTTCTGCGGCTTATTTCGACATCATTTTCCCGCTTTGCTGGCTAAGAATGGGTCAGAACTTGTCTTATGAACACACGGGCTGAGACTAACCAATGTATCAACCTGACCCAACACGTCGTTCTGAGCTTGGTCCGCATGCTTGAATGGGCATTCGTTGCCCTTAGAACATGCTCCCCGAAGATAGAATGCGCACGGGACGGCCGAGCGAGCGTCCAGATCCTTGGGGCGGCTCTGAGGCGATGGCCTGAGAATAGGTGCTGAGATCGAGGACGTCCAAATCGGCGCGGCTTTGTCCTGATCATGGGTGAAAGTGCACGCAGCACCTTTCGAGCAGCGTCCTTGTAGAAAGAACTTGCAGAGCTGCACCATGGTCGGCTTGTCAATTGCTGAGATGTTGGAAGCGCAATGATGCCGCACGAGGAGCTTTAGAAAAGCGAGGGGCAAAGACGTACTTGAGTGTTCATGGCCCTGCGGACGACTTTTCATGTCCCTTACCCGAGCTGAACTGCCAATCGCAAGGATTGAGACGAATTAGAGGCCTAGTCGCAGGTGCTGTGCAGCTACCCCTGTTCAAGGTACGGCTCATGTAGTACAATCACGTCCTTTACGTATCGCCCCCTCACTAGACAGTGGCAGAGCCCGCTTGCAGTCACGACACTAACTTGGTCAATTAAATGTGCTGTGCAGCACAAAGCCAGTTCGCTCGACATTTTCAATGTAGCCACGTCTGTCTTTGCATCTTGCAGATCTTTCCTCACGTCCGAAGTACTCTGTGGAAGTGTGAGTTCGGCAGACTCATTAAGTATCGTTGTCTCATTGCTGGCACTCTCGACGGCCGCTGTCCAGTTAGCGACGACTTTGAGATATTCCCTTGGACTACCATCGGCGACTGGGATCAAGCATCTCGACTAGAAGGTCCATCTACCGAGAGGAGGAACTTGTCCAAGGTTCGCGGCGAAAAGGATTCGGCGGCACAACTGCCACGATAGCGACGAAAGAGCAAGGCGACGAGAATGCCGAGGTGAGGACGGAGAAAAAGAGCGACCTAAACTCGCAAAGTGCAACGGGAAGGCCCAAGCGATAATGCGACAGCGAAAAGCGGCGGCTCAATAGCAGCGTCGTTAAGACTGCAAAGCAGAAAGGACGACCCAGGAAATCCAAACGGAAGTAAAGCCAGCCAAAGCAACAACGAAGCCAAAGTTCAGCGTCTGTACGTAAGATGCCATCGATGACGAGCCAAAGGCGTGACAGCACGAACTGTGAGGGTTGCAGATGTGAAGAGTTGCCGAGGGAGTGTGGATGAACGCCGACGGAATAGGCAGATCGGATTCTGAATGCAGGATGAGGAGATATCGCCGCAAGTACTCTTAAAGTCCATTGGGCGGTCGAAAGCAGATGTTGCATATGGAGATTTCGCGATGTATGCTGCATCGGTTACTGTGCAAGTGTCTTGAGAAGCAACCACCGTGGTGGAAGTATGTTTCAGCTCGGTGAAGATTGCCAGATTGCTTTATGATACCGCGCTCGATTACCTCAAGCTGCTGCTGCATCTTCTACAGCTCTGCGTGGCCATGCGCTTCCTTTTATTATCATTATCCGCAGTGTTGCAATACGACTCAGCAGCATCCCACAGAACACAAGGTGCGACCTGGCGTTCTGTAGCGCCTCTGCCACAGTCGTGTCAAGACTCCAGGTTGTCTTTTATCCATGCGGTTCCCTGAGAATATTTCTTCGCCGTATTTCGTTTCTGCTAGTCCGGTGTATCATCCTGTCCACGTCTGCTGCACAATCTCCTTTCTTGTTTTCGAGGACGAGACACGCTGAGAAAAGAACCAGATTCTGAAATCCAGCTAATGCTCTATGCTGCTCCGCATATTTCCATCTTTACACGTCTTGCGAGCATAATCATGCATCGAGGACGAGCCTTCCGGCTGCAGTTTCCATGCTTCAGCCGTTCGGAGTACTTCGAGTTTGCATTTAACGATGCTATGCCGGTGCTCGAAACGAAATAAAGAGTCTTCGAGGATCGGATCTCTCGGGGCTTGCGCTGCATCGAAAGCTACGGCTCTATGAGATCGGTAAGAACGATCACCTTGAAGCAAATTGCGAACAGACTAGGACACACTTATGCGAGCATCTCCTGTGTGGACAGGGCCGTCTGCGAATTTTTTGCAATGTCAAATGAAAAAGCGCAACACAATGCGCTGTCCGTGGTCAAACCAGACTTCGCCGTTGATTAACTGTTAAATGTTTCCAACGCAGAGGAGTGCTACCCTATGAACGTTTCTTAGTCTTGGAACAAACGCCGTTGAAGGTGATGCAACGTGCATAAGTTCCTTCCTTGCAACAGCTTGCAAGCCTTCTTGTGACATTCTTATCCCAACCAGCGGATTGGCATTGCTATGCTCAATTATTACTGAATTCTATTGTGACATTTCAGCAGACGTACTTTGTTGCAGTAGTCTAGCGCGGGATCGTTTGGCCTAATCCACAATACGCACGCATGTGCCGTGCCGTGGATATTCGCTACAATTAGGCAGTCTGGCATTCCGTCAAAGGCTACTGTGCTGTACATAGCGGCACGGATACAGCGTTTGGCTGCGGCGCAAATCTGTTTCTCGGAATATTGCTTTTGGATAGCGAGGAACAGATTGTCGCTTAATTCCCGTGCGCATTTAATGTAACTAATTCGACGGAACGCTCGCCCTGTCGGACATGCGGCATAACGTGTAGTGCATAGTTAAGGAAAGGACGGTTAATAACGTACTACGCGTCCTAGTACTTAGCGCGTAGACGGGTAGTAAGGATCTCGCGAGAAGGACCGGGACGCAATCTTGCTAGAGAATAGACTATTTATTCTAAGAGCGGAAATAAAGTACATAGGATAGCTTACGAGGAACAGAGCAAAGAAGTCTATAACGTCTATAATTATCGAATTTGCGCGACCGGACGATGCTAACAAGATTATTAGCGAAGGTCGCTAGAATAGTATAAAAAGTGCATTAATATAGTAAAGGTTTTAGTAATATAGCAGAGTCGGTTGCAACTATCGAATCTACAGCGGAGGATTACGATCCCCGTAGGCTATATTCCGGCTATAGTAGCTATATAGCTTCGTACAACCTTTAGAGATAGGTATAGAGTACTATAGTAAGACTAAATTCTATAAGGCTCGATTCTCGCTATATTAGTGTTTTTAGTTTCCTTACTTACTATACTATATACCGGAAGGGTCGCAGATTAAAACTACTGCTCTAGAAACTACTAGTCGACTTTACCCTTATTCTTATCCCTCCGGAGTAGGTTAGGGAATCTAATAGAGATTACTTAGTAATAGCACGCTATTATATATCCGACTACTAGCAAGACTTCTAGAGGATAAGAAGACTAATAAAGAAGGCAGATAACGCTAATAGATAATAACTAGACTACTAGGACAAGGAGTATACGGATATACTATTCTAAGGTATACTACTATATAGGATTCTCTATCTTATTAGTTCTATCGACTATATTCCTAGGAACTTATTTAGCGCCTCTATCTGCTATTTAATACTAGAAGACTTTAAATCTTTACTCTATAAAACTTCTCCGATATAAGATTTCCTAACTATAACAAAGCGGGAACTTAGCTACGACGCCGACTAAGGTATTATTAGTAGTAATACTAGCCTTCTATAGCAGCTCTAGTACGGCGCAAAGCGTCGATCTAGTAGTAATTATATTACCTACTACTATAACAGATATACCTTTCGGCACTACGTTAAGGCTTATCTTAATTACTTTATATATCGGCTCTATAGCTAATAATAATAAGATATATAAAGCAGACTTTACTATACTTATAGTCGGGGGAGGAAGTTTGCCCGCTTCGCGTATAAGAACTAGTAGTAGGTCTATTAGCGCTACTAGGGCCTACGTAAAGAGAAAGCTACCCGCCTTATAGTAGACAATAGTATTAAATCTAGTCTAGTCGTTTATTAGATACGATCGAAGTAGAGATATATATAAGTTAAGGCCGCCTTACTACTAGACTATACCTATAATATTGCGGAAATTAGTTTCTAGATAGGGGAAATTAGGCACTAACCGGACTAGCTCGTTTAATTATTGCAGATCTTCGTAGAGTAAGGGGAGTAAAGTATCTCTAGCGAAGCTCTCTATATTAGTCTCTTCTGCCCGATTATTATTAAAGATAAAGGTCGGCGTATTTCCGGCTTCTTATTCTCGCATAGCCTAGCTTTTATAGACCTAACCGCTATGTTTACTTTATAGCTTCCTACTAGTATAGATATTAACTTCGATTAGTCGGCTTCCCGGAACTAGGTAACTAAAGGCCGTAATCGGCGCCTCGTCTCTTATCCCGGTAATAAATAGTATATCTATATTACTAGCTCGATATACTATATCTAAGAAATACTCCCCTAGTAGATAAGGTCGCAGCTAAATTTAAGCTTTATAATAAGCCGTTAGGGCTAGTAGGTACTATTCCTTATATCTGCGATCTTCGAGTAAGCACTTTATATATTTATTAATAGTCTACTCTATTACCTTCTGCTTTATCTTTCGGTTCTAGAAGTTAAATAAGTTTGTAATAGTAAATACTTAAGGCGTACTCTTAAAATTATTATATTACCTATAAGTCTCTAGAATACTATAGTATAAGTAGAATAGTAAAGCGATCTAACTACGGAGACATATCGATCTTTTGCCTAGCTCCTCTTAGAGCTTCTACTCTAGGAATCGGATTAGCCTTCTAAAGCTAAAACTATCGTAAGCGAAATTATAGCTAAGCGGAAGTTCTTATATTTATTAGATCGGCAGCTCCGGGTTACTAGCTATCGCATCGAGTATATCCTATAAGCGAAAGCAGTCCGTATTAGCGCTATAACTACTTCTAGTCTAGAAGGTTAGTATAATAATAACTTCGTCGACTTTTGCTAAATTACTATCTACCCTATAAAGAACGAACTTATTACTAAAGACCCTCCCTACTATAGTCTAGTATATACTTTATACTAGGTCCTACCTAATAAGAGAATCGCTTACTACTTAAGTAACTAATTCCGCCTGCTTCGTAAAGACTTTCTTGCTAAGCTATGCCTTAATCTTAATCCCTCGATAAGTAAGAGTATACGAGGTTCTTATACGAAATTATCCGACCTATAGTTCTAAGAAGTGCATAACGGAGGTAATAAGAATAGGTCTCTAATATCGATTATTATCTCTGCTAAGAAAGGCTTTAGTAAACTTATAAACTCTATAGATCTACGAGCGTTCTTAAAGAATAGCGACATGTTTCTAAAGCACTTATTCTTCGGATATTTTATTTATTAAGGCAATAGACTATAAAAGGATTAAGTAATATTCTAAGAATAATCTAATTTAGGTAAGCCGTTATTAGCGTCTCCTCCGGATTTTAGTTTTCTAAGAGTCCCCGCTAGGTTACCTATTATAATAGGTGTTCTAATATTAGTAATTTAAATTAAAGTTATTTCGATTAATACTATTATTAATACTAAGGAGCATATTGCCTTAAAGGGCGTTAAAATGCGATAGTATTAGTATACCCGAGGAGACTATATCTAGCACGCTAAATTTTCGGGATATTTAGGAGTATCTATTTATAATATTTGTCTAGCGGAGTCTATACTAGCGTACTAGAAGGAAGATTATAACTACTATAATTCTAGTATAAAGTGCGGATCTATACGCAGGAAACTCTAAACGCATACCTAGTATAAAGTAATAGCGTACGGTAGACCTAGATATATAGCCTAACTAGAGAGACGCGCCTAAGACCTCGACGCGCTATACTATACTTACTATACTATAAAGACTCTCCTACTTCTAATGCAAAATATTATTACACTCTTAACTAATTACTAAGATACCGACTACTTTGTAACAATAGTATTCCTACCTTCTATATATATTTATATAGTATATAATCCTATAGAGCTATCTTCGCTATA
>AFIR01000754.1:0-37024 GCA_000223685.2 Zymoseptoria pseudotritici STIR04_4.3.1
ATTACTCTACCAGTCGTCCGTAGTCTTGGTCTCGGCATGCAGTGAAAGCTCCGACCATTCCGAGAACAACACTGTACGTACACTTTTCACTCTAACACTCACCGAGACCACCTCCAGCCTCACCTGCCATAGCCTGATCGAGGCGATTGACCATCTCATTTAGGTGGTCAAGAGTCTGAGCCTTGAAGTCCGAGCCTTACTGAACCGAGAAGCACATGCTGGAAGTCGAGCCCACGGATCTTGGAAAACCCACATTTGCAGTCGAAAGACATACTTATACTGATCGTCAGGGACGGATTGCACGGTCTATCTGGGTATCGTGTGTATGCTGTCATCCCAACTCCAATTGGCATCCGGAACCTCGATGAGTCTTACTCACCCTCAGTCAATCTCATCCAAGAAAAGCCCGCTCCGCTTCTGGCTAGTCGACGTCTGTTGCAGAAGCCGATCAATCTCGTCGACAGCTGGGTCGGACGTACTGCTCCCGACACTTGCAACAGCAGCTGCAGCGTTGTGATCGCCGGGATGTAATTGCATCGTTGGCGGAGCAGAATGTCTCGTTGACTCGTCGTTGGTGTCGTTGGTTGGCACGGCCTGTGGCTCTCCGGAAGTGGGAGGGGAGGCTGCAGCACCATTCGATGCGCCGTTGGTAGCCTCATATGAGGCTTGATCTCGAAAGCCAATTCCAGAGTCTCTTTCAGACCCTGCCTGCTCTTTCTGGTCTGCTGCCAGAGCCTTTTGCAGCTCTTCGCCCCAAAGCAATTTGAAATTGACGTTGAAGTACATGTCACCGGTCCCTCGGTTCTTGAACACATATCGAAGACAATGCGTCTTGTCTCCGACGTATTTGATGACTTTCAAAGTAAAACCTGGCAGTTTTAAACTGAAATTACCAAAGTCCAAGTACGGGTTGTAGAAGTCTCCTTGATAGCATCGACCTTTTTCGAAAACAAATGGTTGGCGATGCTTTGCATCCAGGAAGTACTTCCGTCGCTTTTCGTTGTTTTCCGGGAGGCCTAGTCGCTCTCTGAGATCTTTTCCGGTCCCATCTGCTCCCTCAGTCATCACGCCGGGTGTAGGAAAGTCTTCGCCTTCATTGACCTTTTCTCCGATTCGGAGAGCAAACCAACAGCTGAGACTAGGCCCATAGAGCCAAGGCTGATCAGCATAGGCGTCGCAACTGAGGCCTGGATCGATGAACTCCTTGACAATTTTAAAGGCGGTATTGAAACCAGGTGGAATCTTGTCTCTGTGTCGACGTTAGCAATGCAGACTCGTCGCTTAACGATTTCTTGCGTACTTAATGCTATGGTCGAAATCGTTGCCCCAGACAGTATCTACGCTGGGAATATCCTGCTTCGGAACGAAGCTGAAACCAAGCGAGTATTGGTCTTTTGCATGCATAGGATCGTCGAAGTAGTCCTTCGATGTTGACGGGCTTGTGTTTGGCAAACCACGGAAGCCTTTCACGCGGACATTGATTTTCGCTGTCAAGAACTCGTTCTCGATTGTCGTTGGAACCTCGGAATTGACTTTGACGGTCTTGTGCGTCTTTTCATCATAGGACGGACCGGCTGTCACTAGAAGTCTGTATTTGTCTCGTTCTTCCTGCAGGTCAGCGTCGTTGGCAGCTGATCCTCCCGTCAATTTGGCTTTGATGGCAGACGCCATGTTGTTTGAGGCAGTGCTTTATAGAGGACTTCAGGACGCCGGCATAGCATCAAACAGTAGCCATACAATTCGTACTTATCAGCTCGTGTCAACAAGGTCGATGATGGCGTGAAAGGCTGATTCTGCACCATGCCCAGTGACGTAATCATGTGAATGGTACCCGATCCAACCAGGAATTACCCCCACGCTGTCAACGCTGCCACGGCATGGAACACAAGTGCACGCCGCGACCTGCTGAATGCGCTAATGTGTGTTGGCAAGTGCGTATCGTTCCAGAGGTGAGCTGAGCGTAGGGTGAAGTCGCCGGTCCAGCGACATTTCAACGGGAGGCTTCCTGGAGATGCCGACATTGCTGAGATGACGAGAAGCCAATACCAAATTTTTTGAGAGCTGCGAAAGGCATAGTGACAGTAGTTGAGCAAAACGGGAGGTCTGTGTGCTCTGGTTTGGAGTGCAGATTCTCGCATGATGTGCACGACTATACAGAGCGCTTCAGACGATCGTTCATTCAGCGAGACTGGCTCTATTGCAAGCAATCATCGTCCGGTAGCGTTTGGCAGGTCGCGGAGCAGTAAGGAAGGAGAGCTCTGATGTTGATTTGCCACCAACATTCAGAATGATACTCGACCATGATCGAGATGAAAGGAGCGACTGTCGCAATGATGGATAACAAGCAATGCCCGGCCCGTCAACAGCAACAATCATATCCAGAAGGGAGCCGTGTTGCTGGGGTGCAGGGTCAGCACGGTTCTCGAGCGGCGGTAATGCTTTTCCGTATGCTGAACTCCTGGGCAGACGGGAAGATACTTCCGCACCATCACATTCGTGTCGCTCCGTGTCGAACGCTACAGCGAACCGAGTCAGAAGTGCACAGGGAGCACCATGAGGCTGAACTTTGGATCCGAGTCCAAGTTTGTTACCCCCACTTGTGCGCGAGTGACTCGGGTTGAGACATGTCGTCGGCATATCGATCCTATATCCCAAGTACTTCGGCATAGTCCACCTATCCACTGTCACTTACCAATTGGTTCTGCGACAGGAACCAGGGATTTGCTTGTTGGAGGCTGAACGCGGTATGCCAGCAGTGACTGCAGATGACTGACTCTGTTCCGCTGGTTGACGAATCGCCCGGAAGACTACACAAATCTCGAGCATGGGTCCACGAACAGGCATTTCCTGGCAGCCCAGCGGAGCCGCTTCCAGTTGTGGCGGTCCCAGGAGTCCGGTACGCCTCGTCTAGAGAAACGCATGTGCTGGCAAGAAGTCGCATTTCCTGGACTAAGCTTGGTCGAGGAGATCGGAAACTCACCCAGTCCATGGGCCGCACTGGCTCGCTATTCGAGCCTTGTCTCCTGGAAGAAACACCGCTTGTGATAGAGAACCGTTGCGACCACATCTTGGGTGATGCGGCTCTGCCCTGGCAGGTGTCAAACTCCACGCCGCGGAGGCAAAACCGTACGCGACCTGGCAGTAGAGTTCCATGGAGAGCTTCACGGAGCTCGGCGCGGGCGCGAAACATGCTCCTGCTTGTGACAAGAACGGAGCGATCCTTTAAATCGAGTCAAGAAGCCGGCGTTTGAGCCAACTGGCCTGCCGTTCCGCTGTTATCCAGCTGAAAGACCTCTCGTCTCAATTTCAGAAAAGATGAGGCTGAGATGGTTCATGGTGGTGCCCTGAATGGACGCGTGGCACGCTGCAATTATGACTCGTTGATGAATTCGTTAGGTGCCATTCGAAAGATTGAGCGGACGGGAGATTCTTTTTGCGAAGCCGATGTTTGACCGCATGACTAAGCAATGCAGAGCTCCAGCTGCCGTCGTTTGTCAGAAACGTGTCGGACTTCGTGCTTCAAACATTTGTGCCTCACCATAGCCGTCTGTCTTCACACATTTTCAGAGACGGGAAGTCCAAAGCTGACTGGACACTGGCACGTCGCTGCCCTGAAGCGCCCCATCATGCACTTTCCGTCTCATGATGAGCAGGTCAGGAGAGCTGATCTACGGCAGGCGAGACGAAGGAAAGCCATACCGTCAGGCGAGGTCTGGCTCTTCGGCTTCGCGGGTAACTCGTCTTGGAGGAGGCAAGTACTATGTCCGTCGTCGTCTATCCAGCAGGATGGGCTTTGACAGTTCGAAAGCATTCCAGGTTCCTTTCATCGTTATATCTCAAGCATTTCACATTGCGTGTATTTCTTGCTAAAGCATCAAGCCATACTCGGGAGAACACAACAGCATGATGCTCAAAGGCCTCCTCGGACTCGCCACTCTATCATTGGTCTTGGCGCAGAATTCAACAGCATGCAATAACAGTCCAGCACTTTGTTCACGGAGATACGATGAGGTCACCTACCTAGGAGCTCACGACTCACCTTTCCTACGCGACGAGTCTACATATTACTCGGTCTCGGGCAATCAGTACTACAACAGCACAGTGCAATTATCCGCCGGTGTCAGACTTCTTACAGCACAGATTCATTACCCGCCTCATTCGACAGAGCTCCATGTCTGCCACACGATGTGCCTATTGTTGGACGCAGGTACTCTGAGCGGGTGGCTGGGCGAGATTAAGGCCTGGATGGACGAGAATCTTAACGAGGTCGTTACCATACTGGTCGTGAACAGCGCGGGCGCTAATGCGAGTGAACTGGCCTCTGCTTACGCAGTATCCGGACTTGCAAGCTACGCGTACACACCAGCTTCCACGATCGCGGCGAATGAAGAGTGGCCGACACTGCAAAAGCTCATAGATGATGGGACACGGGCTGTCAGCTTTGTCGCTTCGTTGGACGACAACACCGCAGCGCCATATCTTCTGTGAGTCTTTACTTGGTGACGAGTGGATTGCGACACAAAGACTGACTCTTCACAGGGATGAATTTACCTACATGTAAGCATGCAAGTGCTGAATGCGATCAAAGGCAAAGCTTACAAAGACCAGATTCGAGAACGCCTACGATGTCGTTGGCGCGAGCGATTTCTCCTGCCAGGCTGATCGACCAAGCAGTCTCGTTGCCGAAGCGTCTTCGGCGACTTCCCGGAACTATCTGAGCCTGATGAATCATTTCAAGGGCAAAGAGATAGCACCTGGCATTTCAATCCCGGACGAAGATGCCGTTGATGTCACGAATTCGCCGAGCGGTGGAGCGGGCAATCTAGGCGATCACGCGAGGATGTGCTCGTCGACTTACGGCAGAGCGCCGAATTTCGTCCTCGTCGATTTCTTCAACGTCGGGCCAGCGGTCCGAGTAGCAGACGCCCTAAACGGAATCTCGCCCGTCGGACGTCTTGCCGTTTCGATGGAGACTCGACCTCCTTCTTTGACCGAATCTGGTGCGAGGAGCCAGACCACAGCTAGCCCTGGAACCCAGAGTGCTGCTGGTGGTCGGAATGAGAGCGCCGGTAGCGCTGAGGTCGCCGGTGGTGTGAATGTCGCTGGCACTGCGGCGCAAAGCCCGAAGAGTTGCCTTGGCGTCGTTCTGGTCGTAATATGTCTGATATCACTGTGATACAGGACATCGGTCCGCCTGGAAGATAGATGATGTTATATTGTCAACGAGAATCCCAGTCACATCAGCACGCAGGAGTGGAGTCTTGCCAACTTTGACCAGGGATCATCTTCCAGCCGGTCAGTTCAGGGCGAGTCTAGATTTCATGGAAACTGTGCACAAGCATCGTACCGTTGCATCGCTGTTGACTGGCGCGGAATTTTGTTGGACCCAGAAGAGGAGATGGGTGTCGCGTATATCTCCTTGCGACTCTGAAACGTGATAGCGACAAAGACGAATAGGCGCATCGTATGACAGTGTGAGCGCACGAGTTAATGGGAGGACGATGAAGGTGCACACGGCCTTGCTGAAACGAGGGCAGTGCCGCCGCGGTGGTAGCGAGCGAAAGGACCAGTCGGAACCAAGAACATTGCTGGTATGCGCTGGATACCTGGTTCTCGGGCCGTCTTGATCTGGCGACAATCTAGAGGTGTGGAGTAGGTTATCCCGGACCAAGATGAGGACTGTGTGGTGCAATGCGAACCATGTTACTGCTTGAGCGAGAGCATGCGGCCCATCGCTGGATAGATTAATCATTCTCGCGATGCATGGGTCCCGCGCGAAAGTGGAGGCGTTCGAGCTGCACTCATCAGCAGCTCGCGTACCAATCATTCTCTGCCTTCGCCCTTCTCCACCGGAATGGTACCATGAGATGTAGCGGTGGAGAATGCCGCAGCACTGTATTTCATCGCACATGACGCTGAGCACATCGACGAGCAAAGCACATGGTGCCTTTTCAGCCACGTTCGCACTGCATGGTGGGAGCAGCGATGGTGTTCTCGCTCCCGACACAGTGGAAGGCTAGGAGTGCAGCTTCGCTCGCAGATGCTCGGTCCAGATCTCGTTGGCCGCAAAGGTGGTGGAATGCACCCAGGACCATGTCTTCGAGGCACACTTGAGAGAACCGAACGGTCGGACGAGGTGTGTCATCAGCTGTCAAGATGGTGAGCTGTCAACGAGAAATGGTGGTGTTCGGGCGTAAGGATGAGGCGGCCATGATATTCCACGTTGCGAATGCGGCGGCCGCGGCGGCGGAGACTCAGGGAATGCAGGATGCGCAGAGCGGATCTTGGCTGCGATTATATTGCCTCCGTAGAGCTGAAAGTGCGACATCGTGAGATCCTGGCGCCATCATGGGATCACATCGCCAAGCAATGATCCATGCGATTCCACCGTTCCAATGCCCGCCCACACACACACACACCTTTCTCCATGTTACACCGCGCACCCGATCGTGGCATCTATGCATCCACCGCCGCCTCATCACGCCGCGCGGAACTGTCAGGCACGTATCGTGTCCTGTCAACAGGATCAGTGCCGAACGTGGAATGAGCGAGACAATGCGCCAATATTGCGATCCAGCCATCTGCTTTGCGCCTCACTCTGAGGCAATTACGATGGTGTCGTCGCCACGGACAGGAGAGCGCGAGCAGCACACCGACATGGTTGCCACGGCGGCCTGCATCGAGGATCCCTGGAACGTCGTGCTGCTCCCTGGCCAGATGTCAAACTTCACACAATCCCGAAGAGGTCGACACTGTGCCCGTCGCGTGTGTTCCAGTGCGGCCGCCTGGGACGAGACGACCGGAGCCAGATCTGTCCCGTGGTACATCGTGGTGGAGTGACTGGCTACTGTATGTGTGCTGCAAGGGAGGGCATCAATGTGCGGTGAGTGAGAAGGGCGGAAGCAATCCTCTCGTCATTGTGCCGAGCGACCGGGTCCACGTCGGAACATGCAGCGCCAGCCGATCTTCTCACCGGACACGACCTCATCAATCTGCGACGCAATCCGATGCGATGCTAGATTGCGTGTTATTGCCGACGAAAAGCATCGTCCATTGGCCTGAATCGACACTTGTCAACAATCGGCGGTGGTCCTTCACCGCTGCCGAGATGATCATCTGCTCGGTGGCATTCGCGTTGCCGTGAAACCTCTGGCGCAAGTTTACGAGTCAGGACCGGCAGAGCAAAAGGGTTCTGGCTACAGCACAGCAGGGCAACGCAAAGGAGATCCCGAGCACAGTAGAAGACTGCTGCTTGTTGCATCTATTGGTGGCGGTCGAGCCTCTACGTACGCTAGAGCCGATCTTGAGCCTTTAATAAAGCATATGCAGATGTTACCCACTGGATTAAGGTTACAGTTCGAGATGCACTCTACCGGTTCGTCAACTAGACGGGAAGCAATCCACGTATCTGGGATCGGGACTGGCGATGTTTTGGCTAAGGATACCGCGCTTATTAGAGAGCGCCGCAACTGGCGTGAGGAATGTGTGAGGCACTGTTGTTATCATGACTGCATTGCCCCGAATTGGCTAGAGCAATCAACGCAGAATCAGCACGGTAGGAAATAGCCGTGGCGGATGCAGAAAGAATGGGTGAGACCGATCGAAGAAGGCCGGGCAAGGATCAGGTGCTGGGAACGTGAACCCGAGCGCGCGCTGTGGAGCGTGAGCGTGTGTCAAATGCCCTCTTGGCTTGGACCTGGCAGCGTGGTGTATGACGCGGGTACGGCGCCATGAATGCGGGCCGATGGGAGCTGGGATGGCTGAAGAGGACCTGGGCCATTCCGGCATTCAGGGACGCACGGGATCGCACCTGCCCTGAGAACTGGACTCGACATGAAGTACCTCTCCGAACGGAGGAAACAAGGCAACATAGGGTGCGAGCTCTGAAGCTGACACACCGGAGAAAAGGCACGGTCGACGTGGTACTGAATCTCGAGTCCCACTCTCGGACCCATCACAGTTCAAGGACAGTGCCGAGCGCGAGGCTAGAGGGTACTGTATCGCTACTGGCACACTTTACCCTTTCCTTTCCCCATTCCCCAACCCACCATCCCGGACCTTGCACACCCTTGCCTAGTCTGCATCATTTGCGCGCGATGTTTCGACGCTGCATGAGTGCTACGAGCAGGGCCCACCAAAGACATCCCGATCACTTGCAGGATCCGCCCTGCCATGTCCATGCAGGCTCCGACCCCAGCAGCTCGGGTCATGGTTTGCGTTCAATGCCCTGGCCTTCACTCTCACTTTCAATAGACAACCCGGCCCGTTGTCCTGTGTACTCTCAGTCCCAGCTTGCACGAGGATCACCTAGTACCTCTCCAACGCACCATCCTTGTGACCTAGCCCCCATCGACCTCTGTCTTCTTCATTCATAAGTCGAGTGGCGTCCTGGCGATCGTTCATATCTGCTCACCCCCGCTCCATTGGACCCAGCCTACGACATCGATTGATCTCTGATTTCACCGGTTGACTGGCCTTTTGGATACTCGTTTGCAGCCGGTTCACTTTACAGATACTCAGACTTTCGCTCAGTTGCCATTATGGAGAGCTTAACGTTGAACGAGGGACACTCCTTCCGGCGATACCAGGATCGACCCCAATCGAAGGACCAGCGCCATCGCCCTTCTCGTCTGCCAACTCCCGACACTTCTCGAAGTAGCAACGACAGTCAGAGTCCACCCGAGAGTGGCTCACTTGACTTTCCAACCGTCACGAAGTTTGGACTCGCGGGATTGCCTGACGGCGTCGGTCAACAAAGGCGAGACAGCCGGTATTCTGCCGGCCAATATTCACCACCTTACCGACCAGACGACATGCAAAGACCTTCTTTGCCCCCAATCAAGACGGTAAGTCAGTGAAACAGGGTGGTCCAGAGCCTCTGCTGAATTGTCACAGGTCCTCGGCGACAACATAGCAAGTCCACCGACGACGCCCAGCCCACATGGAACGCCCATGCAACCGTCTCCACATGAGCCATTGTACACCACACTGGCTTACAAGCCTGCGTCTCTCTACCCGAACAAGAAGCAACGGACAGAGCCCTTTCCAAGTCTAGGACCACAGTACGCAACTGCGAACAGGTCCGGCTCTCACTTCGCACCATCAGCAACGCTCGAGCCACAGCCTACCGGATCGTCCATGGGGCCGAACATGCAGTTCCCACCTATCTCGCAAATTAACACTGTCGACTCGCGTCGAGCATCCTCTTCACACAACAGCCCGCCTTGGTCGTCACACTATCCTCCTAGCAAAGTTGCTGCAGCGAGCCATTATCAGACACCGGCTCCAACACCTACATCGGCTGTGATGGAACCATTTCCCAGGATGACCACATTGCCCGCTCCCGCCGCACAAGACCCCTTTGCAAGAGAAATGCGTGAGAGCTTCTCGTACAATGGCGACCGTTCGGGTCCACGGAGGCCAGCCAGCGCCTATAATGCATACACTGCGCGACCGTACGAGCGGGAGCCGCTACGTCAGTCACCTTACCACCCTCAGGGTGTACGATACTCTCTGCCAGTTCGTGGCTCATTCGCGGACAATCGCGACAGCATTCGATATGGACGAACAGACGAGCAACAGCCTCGATCATTCGGCCAGACCACCTACCAGGGGAACGTTCCTTCATACTTCATGCCCAGTCAGTACGAGTACCAGCACGGGAAAGCACGCAAGCGAAGCAATCTGCCCAAACAATCCACTGAGATTATGAAGACGTGGTTCGATCAGGTGAGTGTTGACATGCAGAGAGACACACCTGCACCACGTACTGACTGCTTTCGTAGAACATTGCGAATCCTTACCCTAGCGAGGAGCAGAAAGCTATATTTGCGAACGTGAGTAGGCCGACGATACATTCTACCAGGCATTCACTAACATCGAGCAGGCTACAGGCATTAATTTGACTCAAGTCAGCAACTGGTTCATCAACCACCGGAGGAGATGTCCAGAGCTCCGCGACAAGCGGGAAAGAGTTCGCGGAGGAAGCCGCGACTGCGACATGTGAAAACGATTGATCATTGATAACGAGCTCACGAGCATTCATATCACAAAAAGTTCATGGTTGAAGATTGGGAGAGGAAATGCTCATGCCCTTACTGAGAAACAGACTCAAAGACAACAGACAGACATAGAAACAGATACCACAGCACCGGCGGCACATTGTCCAATTTACCAGCGCGGAATAATTTACCCAGGAATGAATTCAAACGATCGATCGCTTCACCATTGAACGCCATTCTCATCCTCGTTGTATATGTTGAGAGTGCTGACACTTACAGACGCTATCCTATTGCAATCACCGAGCACAATAGGACGGACCCCATCATCACCATCTCAACCAGTCATGACAGAACTATATCAGAGTGCAGTTATACTTTTCGCCCGCCGACGTCAAAGCAGATAAACGTCGTTTCACCGACATTCGAACAACACGCTTGGACTTGCGCGAATAAGACTGGCATGGACTCTCATATCCACCGACAACACATCTCCGATCACCTCATCAAGCGCAGGATGCGACATCTAAGATCCGCCACCGACCTCACACATGCGGTGTGAGTATGCACATGTCGACACGCGAGAGGGCATAGGGACGAGCCGTGGGGAGACCCATCAGGAACCCGAGTCTCCAGATATGGAATGGACACATGCAGTGCCGAACCTAAGACAGGTGTGAAGAGTGAACGCATCGAGACTGCGGGATAGGTGGTTGCGTTGCGATGCGGAGCGGTGTGTTATGCAGCTGCACGGCGCAGATCCGAGATTCGAGATTCGACAGCACGGCTGGCAGGCACACACACAAGTCCTCTTCGATCGTTTCATTCGCAACCCTCTCATGATGTGATGATGCTGAAATGATAGATGTTGGAATAGTGTTGTCTCAAACCTGGTCCATCACAACCAGGGCCCCCAATCTTCATCAAGGCCCCCTCTCCGGGTTGACTGT
Organism: Zymoseptoria pseudotritici STIR04_4.3.1; assembly: GCA_000223685.2. NCBI lineage: Eukaryota > Fungi > Ascomycota > Dothideomycetes > Mycosphaerellales > Mycosphaerellaceae > Zymoseptoria > Zymoseptoria pseudotritici. The sequence continues at coordinate 10,949 of AFIR01000754.1, forward strand.
GGCGAAGTTCGGAACGAGTCCGCTTCAGCCGCGCTCGAGGTGTGGCAACTTGAGAGGCGCCACGTCGATCAAAGTCGGTATTATAGCTGGGATGAGCTGTCAAGAAAGGTGATAGAGGCTGAACATGCGCAGGGATGTTCCCAGGTGAAGAAGTAGAGGTGTGCTGACTGATGCAAGGCCGAGTCAGGGAACGTGCCGTGTCAATGGCGTTCCGAGGAGCTGGGTCGGAGTTTTGTCATGAACCTGTACGAGCTGTCGTTTGAGTCGACAGAATGTTCAGGGGCCGAACTGGCGGTCCCGGTCTTTTCATTGTTTGAAACAATTTGTTGTTGGCGTTCGTCGTGACGGGAAAGCGTGTCGTCGACCCTGGCTGTCGCGGTGGCGTTCGAGCCGCAACGGCATGGCCAAGTTGCGTGAGAGTACCTCACAATCTCAGCTGACTGAGCGAAGCTTGTGCCGTGGAGGCTGCACGTAAAGGGAGAGACTCGTACGTTGGGATCAGTTGTTCGAAATGCCACAGGGCCCATTTGACAATGTAGCTCCACGCAGTCGCTTGAGTTGCACCGGACGAAGTGGTTCTGAGTGGCTTGGAGCGTGCGGTTTGGGCGGAAGCATGAAGGTACGGGGAATTGATGAGCATCATCGTGAGGCGTTCATTTGTAGGTCTGAAACAATCTACTGTACTGTATGTGATGGAGTGGACATGGCCAAAACTGCTGACTGACTCCTCATGCCGCTAAACAATCGATCACGCTTGATCCAGAGACTGAGCCAAACACATGGCGTAGTATCGCCCTCGAAGCGCCTGTAGCTCCTGGTGCGTTCCCATCTCCGCGATCTTGCCGTCAGCCACGACAAAAATGGTGTTTGCATGCTTGATCGTGCTGAGTCGATGAGCGACAGCGATTGTCGTTCGAGTCGACGCCGCTTCGTCAAGCGCTATCTGCACGATCCGCTCACTTTGCGTATCGAGAGCAGAGGTCGCTTCGTCCAACAGGAGTAGTCGGGGTTTGCGAATGAGTGCTCTCGCAACGGCGATTCGTTGTTTCTGACCTCCAGAGAAGCTCGAGCCTTTGGAGCCGCACTGCGTCTCCAAACCTTCGGGGAGAGATGACACGAAGTCTAGGGCGTTCGATTGTCGACATGCTTCGTTGATCTCTTCATCCGATGGCTCGAACTGTAGACCGAGAGCAATGTTTTCGCGGACAGTTCCTTGGTAGAGTGGAGGCTCTTGTTGAACCATGGATATATGGTTCCGGTAAAGACGAGGTGACATCTCAGCGATATCCTCGTGGTTCAGCGTTATGCGACCTTTGGTTGGGTCGTAAAACCTCATTAGCAGTGCGACCAATGTACTCTTGCCGCAGCCGGACGGTCCGACAAAAGCACAGTACGTGCCTGGCTTGATCCTGATATCGATGCCGCGAAGCACTCTAGCGTCAGGACGCTGAAGGTATCTGAAGTCGACGTTCTCCATTTCCACTGGTCCGTCATGGCCGGACGGTCCTTTGTATTTGTTCTGTGGAGTCTCCGCAATTTGCGACTCGACTGTCCGCAGCCAGAGGATGTAGTTCGCGGCTGCTTTTGCCTTGGTGATCGATGTCGTGTAGCCGAAGAACTGGCCAGCTGCTTGAAAGCCAAACACTGTGACAAGGTTAGCAAAATCCCAGAGATCATCGGAGGTTCCCGCAACCGCAAGACATGCTAGTTCCGGTGCCGCCATGGCCTTTGAACGCACCAACGCTTATAAATACTACAAAAAACTGCGACGTATCGTACTCCTTACTGGCCAGGAGTCGCGAGCCATACCAGAAACCAAGAGCCAGCGCCAAGAATTCGACGGATTGCGAAAAGGCATAAGGAATCATGGTAACGACGAAGCCTTTCGATGCTGACTTGACGATGGTGTCCATCGCTGCAGCGTACTCGTCCAATATCTGGGACTCTGCAATGCAAAAGAGCGGCCGAGGTCAGCAGAGCCAAGGCATCGGATCAAGCCGTGTATATCTTACCGAGCGTCAGTGACGAGATGGTACGAATGCTCGTGACTGCTTCAGTGGCCAGACTCGCACTGTCGGCGAAGCGCTCTCCGGCCTCTGCCTCCAGCTTCTGGTCCATTCTGATGCGAATGTATCCGGAGCCGAGGAGGAACGGTCCTGCGCCGAATACAATGACGAGACCCAACTTCCATCCTGTGGCAGATCGTCAGCGTCCTGGCACATGAACGAGGCTCTGGATTGGATACTCACCATACACGATTCCAAGAATGGACGATGCGAAGACGTTGACCATCACGATCAACATCAAGAAAATATTCGCTGATATCAACTCCTGGAGCGCTGTCGGGACCGAGGAGAGCTTCGAAGTCAGTGACCTTTGATGAGAAAGTCAGTACGCTTTATATGGCTCGGCTGATCATGGCATCAACGTACCCGGAGCCGTTTTGCGGACGGTCGAAGAAGTCTTGGTCAAAGTTGAGCACCCGTCGCACCATCTCAAGTCGGTATCGTTTCGTGACGACTTGTCCGATGATATTGCAGCTGCCATGGTGGTTAGCGAACGGTCTTCATGTCCACTACATCGATGATATGGCTTACCACCACCCGATAACGGCATAGGCGAAGAGATTCGCGAGAGCAAGGACAAAGAACATGAGCGCAAAGAAGTTGGCTTGGTTTTGCGCCTCGCTTCGATCCCGGATTGTGAAGACGTTGATTAGGCGCGAGAAGATGATGGCCTGGACAGGATAGGTGGCGCCGGCGATTATGCTGCCTACGACGGCGATGACATATGACAGCCACAGTCGTTTCTTGTTTTCGCCAAACATCACCCAGATGGACCGCAGCAAGGAGTAGTTGACGGTCTCCGCAGTGAGCTTTTTCAGTTTTGCTTGAGCAGCAGCGGTTACGACTCCGCTCTTGGGCCTTTGCAAAGTCATCGTTGGTTCCAAGCCGCCTTCGTCCTCATCGTCAGCGATCTGGGCCTCCTCGCCAGACTTTGCGCCAAGATCCTGACTTCGAACCATGCTCGCATACAAGCCATCCAGCGCGACCAGTTCCGAGTGGGTCCCTTGCTCAACGACTCTACCTTCTGTCATGACGGCAATGTTGTCGGCTTTCCTGACGGTGGCCAATTTGTGGGCAATGATAAGGGTTGTCTTGTCGGCCGATACACGGTCCAGCGCGTCTTGAACGATTCTCTCAGCTCTGGGATCCAAGGCAGAAGTAGCTTCGTCCAGTAGAAGGACCTTTGGGTTCGAGATGATGCTTCGTGCAATGGCCACGCGTTGCCGTTGTCCTCCACTCAACATTGCTGCGCGCTCGCCCACTGCGGTGTCGTATGCCTCGGGTAGCTCCATGATGAAATCGTGAGCATTGCTCTGCTTGCACGCCTCCTGGACGAGCTCCAATTGCTTCTCGTGTGGAAGGTTCGCCTGGTCTCCAACAAACCCTCTAGCCACATTCTGGAAAACAGTGCCGCGGAATAGCACCGGCTCTTGTTGGACCAGTCTGATAGCGCTTCGTAACCACTTCATGTTGTATTCGGAGACAGGAGCACCATCGAGGTAGATATCGCCAGATGAGGGCAGATACCACCGCTCAATGAGACCGATCAAGGTCGATTTTCCGCAACCAGATGGACCGACCAATGCGGTTGTCTTTCCTGCAGGCAAGGAGATGTTGAGGCCCTGAAGTACAGGCGCTGTCGGTCGCGATGGGTATGCGAATGTCAGGTTTCGAATCTCGATATGTCCTTTGACGGAATTCGGCATTATCCCTTCAGGAGCAAGCGGGTCCAAAAGGCTGGGCTTGTCAATGATCTCGAACAGTTCACTCGCCGCAGATGAAGCATTCGTGATCGCCAGCTGCTGAGGGGCGACCATGCCTATGGCCGTTGTTGCGATGGCGACCGACTGTCGTATAAGGTCAGCGGATGTCGTAAAAAATCTGGAATGGACGAAGACCCGGACTCCGAGACATTCTCAGACCACGCAGGTTTTCTGCACTTCGATATCTTACCAGGACCACCGTGAAGACGACTATTGCCACAGGGTAGGAACGTTAGCCATGCTCAGAGTAGAATCCATCGATGCAACCGGGAGCTTAGCGTAGCCCGAGGGAAGCCCCAGACCACGCTATTGACCTTCAGGAACTTACCTCCAACATCCTTGATCTCGTGACTTGCGAACATACGATAGCCTTGCCAGAAAGCTAGCGCTGTACTAGACAGAACCTGCACATATCAGGGTCAGCAGTATTCCCTTTAGATCGACACCAATTTGAAAACTGACCAGGAAGTTTTGCGTCGAGAACAGAACGGCGTAGCTGCAGTGAGGGGTCAGCCATGCTCAAACAACGATGGCAACCATCAGAACTTACATCCAATTCTTCTTTTTGCCTTCGACATAAGCCATCTCAAGATACTCGTCGTACTTTCGAATAATCTTCTCCTCGGCCCCGAACGCATGTATAGTTCGTACAGACGAGATGGCGTCTTGGGCGAGCACTGCCGCGCGAGAATAGAACTTGGTGACTTTGGCTTCGACCTTGGCATCAAACGCGATGCAGATACCGACCACTAGAAACAAGGCCGGGATCATACTCATGATGATGAGCGCGAGCTTCCATTGCACCGCGAGGGCGATGATGAAAGCGGAGAAGAATAGTCTGCAAAGTATGTTAGCGAGGCCCTCAGCGTGGCGCGGAGAATGGACCTACGATATGCCCTGGACCAGAGTCGCCAACTTCTCTCCGATACCTTGCGTCACTCGATTTCCGTTCGTTGTCACTTGCGTCGCCGCAGAGCCATTGGTCTGCTTGTCGAAGTGCCATACTTCTTGCCTTAGCGTTGCTTCGAGGAATCTTCGCCGGAACGCTCGTGTGGTCCTCGATGCTGCTATATTGATCAAGACGCTCGAACTGTAGGACAGGAAGAATCTGCCGATGAAGAGGTAGACGAAATAGAGCACGAAGTGGTCGACCTCACTCTTGAAGTCGTCCGGCGGTAATGTTCCCGTGGCAAAGTCGTTGAAAGTGGCTGTGAATTGCCCAAAGACAAGTGTCTGGCGATATTAGTAGGAACTTCTCTAGACATGCGTACTCAGGACTATACCATCAAAGGAAGTGTGGCTCCTGCTGCTATTGCTGCCAGCAAAGATGTGGCATATAATGCCCGGTCCGTGCCATCCGCGAATTGAAAGATGCGCTGCAGAGACACATGTCAGCAGAGGTCAAGGGTAGGTCTACCTTACACGGTAGACATACGAAATAGTCGCGAATGCCCGCCTTATTCTCCTTCGCGTCCTTGTCTTTCTTCTCATCGTCGGTCGCCTTTCCATTACTGTCCGAATTTGAGGCATAGCCCATGGCCTTTTCGCCAAAAGGCGATCCTGGTGGGGAGGCTCCATTTGCCACGAGGGGCTTCTCGTCCAACTCCAGACTAGGATATGGATCCTTCATCCTGGCCCTGGTTGAAGTGAAGTTAAAAGAAAAGAAAGAAAGAAAGCAGAAAAAGTCAAAGGCTCGTGCGTCGGTGAAATAATGATCAAAGAGTTGTGAGTGACATGGAGCAGGCAGAAGCGCGAAGAGGTTATTCGGCGCCGAGGACGGTGTCAGGACTCAGCGGCGTTGAATAAGGTACCTCGCAGTACCGTAGGGAAGCGAGTTGTTCACGGGGCCCGTAAGTACCGAGACTGGTCGCTTTTATCCTTGTGCAAGACGGGAGCACCTCACGAAATAGCGTCCTCTCAACTCCTTTTTAGAGGTTGGGCTATACTGATTTAGCAGGACATACGGCGAACGAGCTCCGGCGGAGAAGAGAATAACGAATAGGGAGGATTGGTGGTATCTACCTTACACGCCGTCATGGACTGCGGCGGCCGGGCCCTGCGGACACCGATCTGGAGGCGCGAATCGTGGCGTGCGCTTGCTGCAGATCATCAAACGTTCGACGTTGACAGCACAACCTAATAAACATTCAACCAACAAAATTCACTGTCACCATCTCAGGAATGTTACACGGCCAAGCCCTCGCCATAGATCTGTACACCAGGCAACCGAATACCAAATCCGACAGCCTTGTCAACGCCGGAAGCAAGTGACACTGGAAGCAAGCATAAGGTACGGACCTCGCAAACGGCAGCCGAACTCCGCAGGCGAAAAGTCACCGGCCGTCTCCTAAAATGACAAGGGGGAAGCATTCGCCAAGCTAAGGATGCTACGAATCGCTCGGTCAAAACATGTGAAGACGTCGACAGTTCCGGGCTTTCGATTGTCCGGACCTCTCTCTTGGCTTGACTGACAGCGATAAGAGCATCATCTCAAAGGTCATCGTGATCCTTTCGAGATTTTCGCGACAACAGTTCTAGAGACCTTTGCGAATCTTTCGCATTGTTCGTTATGCGTTCGTACCGTACGCCGACGATTTCCGCCCCCAATCTTGACGCTAAATTCTCGCTGCGTCGGGCCAGCTTGAGAAAATGCCTCCATTCGTACTGACCAACAGTCTCGTGCATGCACAGAGTGCTCCATGATGATACAGTAGTTCTACTTTTCAGCATCGCGGAAGTGGATTCTGGCTACTCGATATAGGTGCAACCTGCAAAGCGGCAAACCGATGCACCAAGAATTGCCTGGAAGATTGGCCAAGTTTCCTGTTCGCATGCGGCGGATATCGAGCATACACAAATAGAACTCATGTTTGCGATCGACTTGAGAGTCAAAGTCGTTGAAGTGAGGCATTCTAGATGAGGACAAAGGCTAAAGTAGAAGAATATGTCGGACAAGTCGCTATCAGCGACGACGTGATAGAATTAGAATACGAAAAAGAAGACTTGTCTCTTGTCGACACTCCCAAGCCCAGTGCGTGATGCTGGCCATCCGCCATGAATATTAAAAGTCGTAATATTATCGTCTTCCACGTGTGTTCGTCGTATTTCTGTCAATTCCGATGCTCGAGATGCATCATCTACAAAGCAGCGACAGCAATGGCGGCCATGGCGAAGGCACCGAAGCCGATCTGGACGGAGCTGGCAGCGCCGGTGTAGGTCTCTGGCTTAGCAGGGGAATCAGCAGTTCCGTTCTTGGCGGCGGCTTGGTAAGTCGCAGGCTTCGCTGGAGAGGCCTGGCCGGGCTTGGCTGGGTTCTGGATCTGACCATCACTGTGGGACGTTAGCATTGGTGTCGAGGAGAGAAGGAGAATGTGAGAGGCTCACCCGATCTGCTGAACTGCCGGAGCGGTGTACGCAGCTGGGGCGGACGCAGCTGGCTTGGCTGGCGAAGCAGCGCCGGGCTTGGCTGGGTTTTGGATCTGACCGTCACTGCAAATTGTTAGCGATTGGCGAGAAGACGAGATTGTATGCAATGACTGACCCGATCTGTTGGATAGCACCGGCAGAAGGAGCTGAAGCAGCTGGCTTGTTGGCGCCGGCGTAAGGAGCTGGATTGATAGGGGCTGATCCGGCGGCAGCTGGGACAGCCGGAGCCGCTGGGTGCGTGTAGACGGCCTTGGAAGGGCAGGCGGACTTGGCCGGGACGGTAACAGTGACGGTGGTGTAGACAGCGTAGGTAACCGGCGCAGGCTTGTTGTTGACAACGACGGTGGTGGTGACCGGCTTGAAGGTCTCGTAGTAGGTCACGTACTCAGACTTCTGGGCAGGGTACGTTGGTGCAGGCTTCTCGGACGGGGAGATGGTGACGGTCACGGTAGAGTAGCCAAGGTAGGTCGTGGCCTGAGCGTGGCCGTTCTCGTACTTTGTGGAAGTAAGCGGGCAGTATGTAACGTAGCTGGTCTCGTACGCAGTCGACTTGACGGGGCAGTAGATCGATGCGCCGGAGCTGTATGTTGGAACGGCGGAACCGGTGTAGTAGACAGGGAGGTCGGTGTTGGTAGGGTCGGCCTCGACGAGGGTAGTAGTGCTGCTGATGACAGTCTCCTCGAAGGTGGTGCTGTCGCTGACGGTTGTGGAGTCCGTGTTGGTGGTGTTGGGGTCAATGACGGCAGTGTCGGTGGTGCTGGACGACACGTCGGTGGTGCTGGAAGACGACTCGTCGGTGGTGGAAGAAGACGACTCGTCAGTGGTGGAAGACGAGTCCGCAGTGGTGGTGGAGCTGCTGTCGACAGTCACGTCGGTCGTCGTGCTGCTGATGACCGTCTCGCTCGTCGACGCGGACGTTGTGCTGGTCACATCGGCGGTAGTGGTGGAGGAAGTAGTCGACATCTGGGCGAGAGCGCCGGCAGCGAGGAAGAGAACAGCAACGGACTTCATCTTGGCGGTAGAAACGAGTGTGGGTAGCGAATGTGATGCTGTGGAGGATGCTGTTGCTGAGGTGAATGATGAGAAGAACTCCTCAATGGGGATCTCTCTCGTTTTATCTTTGCGTGGGAGCAGCAGAATACCGCCTCATTTCCTGTGGGTCCACTCATCTTTGACCGTTGAAGACGATACTCAACACGTTCCTACGCCAGCGAGAGATTTCATCATCGGTTTCCTCTCTCAGATTGAAGTTCGATCGCGGGCGCAGACAAGTCCGGTAGACCATGAGGTGCCTTTTAGTGAAGTCAAATTAAAAGGTTTCCGATGAGTACGCGCTACCTCAGTAAGGTAGTCTGCCGGCTGGAAGGCACCACATCGAGTTGGCGTTGCACGTGTCGCGTGCATCGTGGCCCAAGGTCAGCGTGGAGCAGAGTCGTCTTTTGGATACGTCCCGGTGGCATCCTGGCTGTTGAGCGACTACGCGGTCTGCAGTGCGATTTTGTCATAGCTGAGCGTGTTCTTTGCCATCAGAGCAATCTAGATCTGCCGATACGGTACCTGCATGTAAGGCAACGCTCCAGTGGTAGTTCCTGAACTAGCATGTCCTGCATTTTGCCAGTCGTTGGAGCCAACCCCGACCGCTGAGGCTAAAAAGGAGTTCGCAATCAAGACTGCTGTTCGCGCTGATAATGCCGCAAACTTCCAGCAAACGGCATCGACATAGCAACACGACTATGGGAGTTGCTCGGTCGCATTGGAAATTGCACCATCGTACTCACTAGCTTTGCGGCTTCTGGTGCTCGAAGTAATCGATCGGGAATCGGCCGTTCCAAGGAAGAGGTCAGAATAGGTGGATGCAGGTATTTGAATTGCCGAGACCTCAAATATTCCGGCCCCACTGTGTTCCATCCGGCGGCCATCCATGCGGTACTGATTGTACGCGAATACCAAGCTTCAGTCACCCACTGGGAGGAATGAGGAGAGTGAAATGGATGGTTCTCGACGCTTGTCTGATCCCAAGTAGTGCTGTACAGCTTGTATATTCGAATCGGCAAGGTGGCGTCAGAACCCTCGACAGCATACCATCACAGGACGATCCCATCCTCACTCCATCTCCGGTGTGATGACATTACTCTTCAACCCATCAATCAGCACATCCCGCATCGTCTGCGCACTCTTGACCCGGATATCGACGAAACTCTCTGGGCTGTAGAACGCAGTATGACAAGTCAACACCATTCGACCTTCCAGCCACGACTCTTTATTGCGATATGCCTGAATTAAAGGATGCACGCGATCTTCGGGGATAGGTTCTTCGGGGAGCACATCCAAAGCCGCGCCGGCGAGGATGTTCTCTTTCAGACACTGCTGGACACCGTCGAGATCCAGGACCTCGCCGCGAGCTGTGTTGACGAGGACCGCGCCGGGTGGGAGAAGGGAGAGCAGAGAGTAGCCGATCATTCCACGGGTCTCGCGAGTACAAGGACAGTGCAAGCTCAGGACCGCACTCCGCTTGAACAGATCTTTGACGTCCTTCGTTCGTTCGACTCCGAGACTCTTGTCGACGCCATTCGGAAGGTAAGGATCGTAGAACAGGACATTGAAACCAAATGCTTTCGCCCTCAATGCGACTGCGGTCCCTATCCGACCGAGGCCGAAGATGCCAAAGGTGGACTGCTGTAGCCTTGCGACCAGAGGCGTATTGATCACCATCCACGGATCCGGAGGTTGCAGTCGTTGACGGTCGTTGTGGAGAAGGATGCCTCGCCGCATGGACAGCATCAGTCCGATGGCATGGTCTGCGATCTCAGCTGTGCCATAGTCGGGCACATTGCATACAGTGACACCCTTCTTCGCTAATGCCTCGCGGTCGAGACGATCGTAGCCTACTCCCATTCGAACGATGACCTTGAGGTTGGGAAATAGCTCCAGATCCTGCGCTGTGAATCCCATCTTCAGCACCTCGATTCCATTCACGCGATTCCTGATGTCTTCTGGGACATCAGACCAGGGTTTTCGTTCGGAGGCGCCATCTGGCCAGAGGTGAGTCTGGAGATATTCGAATGTGTAGTTTTGTGATGCCGACGGGGCGAATATGGCTTGCTCGACTTCGTCGTCCTGGTAAAGGCCGTCCGCCTGAATGATGGTGTATGTCGGAATGTCGGCCATGATCTTTGAGTACCGGCAAGGCTATGGTCACAAGAATGGCCTTGTCAATGTACAACCTTGCCCCGGTTGTTCTTGCTCACCTTGCCCGGGTGTTGGCCGAGATCTCCTTGTCGGCAATCGGCTCGGGCTATTGCACACCGAAGCGGCTTTAAATGCAGGCTCGACATCCACAAGCTTGATGATTGTCTTTGCACTCGTTCTTGCATGCAAATCAGATTCAAGCAAAGAATCGATGAATGTGCTTTGTGCTCAGCTTGAAGATTGGATCCGGACGTTCCGTGATAGACAACGCATAGGATCTTCTGGTCCTTACTGGTCTGCATGAGTTTGCTTCACCGTTGGAGGAAAAGTATAATGAACGGATGGCAAAGAGAGCAAACCAGCCAACACAGAGTGGTAATAGATGGTCTTGACAGAAGCCATGAGCGTCCTACGATGTTCGCACGCTCAATCTATATTCACCATTCAGTCACAACACTCTCATATTTGGCTGACCTCTGTTCCTGTGAACCAGGAATACAAGCGCCACTATCTATTTTAGTGCGGGGCATCGACCATCTCGCCCAATCGCGGAGAAGCCTCTCACCTCTGCAGCGTGGCAGGGACCCTTGCCTGGTCCGCCAATGCCGGAAGTACGTCAACTGTTTCGATCAACTCAGGCACATGTTTGAAAGTGGAAGATTCCATTCTGTTGAAGGAGATTGCGGTGAAGTGGCATTGGATGTTGAGATCAAGTGAAGCAATATCACAGCAGCTGCGTCCATGTGACTCGACCATTCACTTCACTCCATCAATTCACTTGCTGCCACATGAAAGAGTGGGTCTGTTTACATCATCAGCAGCGAGCTCCAGCTGTCGAAGACCCTTGACCTGGAGAAATTTACGACAGTGTTTCTTAGTTCTTACAGCTTCATCAACACAACTTCTCAACACAACTCGTCTTATACAACAACCTTCAACGACTCGCCCTTCCTTACACTCGACACATAACTTCGAGTACTCTTCCTCTTGCACACCACACACTCGAACACCACCATCATGTTCAAGTCCAGCCTGCTCCGTCAGGCCTCGAGAGCTACCAGCTCCGCTGCTATCCGCCAACCCTCCACCGCCTTCATCACACGCACTGCTACGCGCGGTCTACGCACCACACCCGTCGTCCGCGAGAAAGATGACAAGAGCGTGCTCGACAAGCTCGACGAGTACTCGACCGCCGGCAAGCCCGGAGCTTTCGAACACGAAGGACAGTTCTCGCGCACAGACAACACAATCCGCATGGAGCACCCAGAGGAGGCAGACATGCCGAGCTCAGCGCCCGTGCAGGGACGCGGTGGCTTCCATTTCCGCCGCACTCTCGCTACTTTCAGCTTGGAGGGCCGCGTTGGCGTCGTCACTGGTGGTGCTCGTGGACTCGGTCTGGTCATGAGCCAGGCTTTGGTGATTAGCGGTGCGGACGTGGCTATCGTGGATCTCAACAGTGAGTTGTGAGATATGAACATGAGACAGTCACATGCTAATCAACTCCACAGAGGATGAGGGTCAGAGGCAGGCCGAACTCCTGATGGAGACCTTCCGCAAGGAGAACCCTGGTTCCGTGAACGTGCCAAAGGTGACCGCCCACTACTGCGACGTGTCTTCGCCAGACTCCGTCAACCACGCCATGGCCGAGATTCTCAAGGATCACGGCAAAGTCGACCACCTCGTCACTTCCGCTGGCTTCACCGAGAACTTCGACGCCATCGAGTACCCACACGACCGCATGCAGAAGCTTTGGGGAGTCAATGTCGATGGCACATACATCTGGTCCTGCACAGTCGCCAAGCACCTCATGGAGCGCAAGGCTTCCGGTAGCGTGGTGATGATTGGCAGCATGTCTGGCGCCATTGTCAACGTGCCTCAGCCACAGGCTCCCTACAACGCGGCCAAGGCTGCTGTCCGCCATCTCGCCAGCTCGCTCGCAGTCGAGTGGGCTCACGCTGGCATCCGTGTCAACTGCATCTCCCCAGGCTACATGCTGACCGCACTGTAAGTCCAAAGAGCTTCTTTCAGACCGTAATGGAGGCTAACAATATCCCAGCACCAAGAAGATCCTCGACGACAACCCCGAGCTCGCCAACAAGTGGACCAGCCTCATCCCACAGGGCAAGATGGGTCGCCCAGAAGACCTGATGGGCGCCGTGACCTTCCTCCTCAGCGACGCCGCCGGCTACGTGACGGGCGCCGATCTTCGTGTTGACGGTGGATACACCGTCACCTAGAGAGTGGGTCAGTGATTGGAAAAGATTTGCATGCGACATGATACAGGCTGGAAGGATTGGAATCGAACGATAGCCTCCGGAGAAAATGCTCTGCACAGAGCGGGATAGAGGCGAATGTGATGACAACAAGATCATCGGCGTAATGAGGCGCAATGGGCATTTTCGGGTCTGCATTCTCGACGGGTCAAGCTAGACGTTGCAGACGATGGGAGCAAGGCGTTACGAATTAATGCACAGTCTCCGCGGAGCATTGACGATCTCCATATTCTCTGCATAGCGGGTACAGTAAAGTGATCCTCAGGTCACGAGCTACTGACCTCACATCTAGGCCACTACCCAACCTCCAACTTCTCTAACCTCTCAACCAGCCCGTCCTCTCCTCCAAACCCAACACCCTCACAGACACCCTCCGCATCGAATCTCACGCCCAACATGCTCCTCGCAACCCACTCCGCCGTCCGGGCATGCAGACTCGGCTCTCTCAAATCTCCATCCTCCTCTCTCCTTCCTGGGAATACTGCACATCTCCCTTTCGCCAGTGCCTGGAATATCACCAGCTGATCCCGCATGTGTTCGTCCATCCACGCTCCGGACCGCCAGTCGGAGGCCAACTCGGCTGTTACGCGAGGGAGGATTTCGGAGAGGATGATGGCTGCGGTGGGGAATTTCCGGAGTTGGAGGTGGTCGCGGGCGAGGATGTAGGATTTCGTTGCTGCGGATGAGGTTGGTGAAGTGGATAAAGAGGTGTGTATGGGTACCGTGGCGATGAGGATGAAGTAGATTCGTTTCGGATGGTGGGAGTCGTGAAGGGTGAGGGTGAAGTTTGAAGAAGAGGAGGTGTAGGATAGGGAGAAGTGGTTGTGGATTTGCGGGAGGAGGAGGGCGGAGACTTGGTCGTGGCAGGCTGCAGGACCGAGGAAGATGGCGTGGAGATGGGAGGGGAGGGAGGGTGGAGCGGATGGGTCGGTAGGCTGGTAGGTGAAGGTTGGAAGAACGGGACAGGAGCGAGAAGGGATTTCAAGAGTCCAGTTGCCGATGCTGGTGGCTCCTTGACTCCAGCCTCGTTGTCCGAGAGTCGCTTTCATTTCGGGAAACCCGATTCGGTGGAGACTCGGGAGCAGGACGTGGGCGATGTATTCGAATGAAGGCGAGCCGGAACTGTTCGTTCCACCGCTGAGGTGGAGGTGGATGGGTAGTGGTGAGGGCAGACGCGAGAAGAGGATGAAGGGAACAATGGCTTGCAGGACGAGGGCGGTGCTTCCTGCGGAGGTCATGTCGACTCGACATTCGTAGACTTGTCGGCCGTCGTCCAGAGTGCGATTTGTGAAGACGGGAGACAGCTCGCCTTCATGTCCACCCGGCTGGAATAGGAGAGTTTGGCCGCCCTTTGTAGCGCCGTGGACGGCCGCGTTGCATGCTTTTGCGAGCCACTCGACGCAGGCGATGTGCTGTGCTTTTAAACCTCCGCCGCCGGATCGATTGCCACGGACGTTTGTGATGCGGATGGGAGTTCCTGTCAGAGACGAGAGACATAGTGCGATGCGAATCAGTTGACCGCCGCCTTCAAGGGTCCGGCCGTCGAGTTCGAGCGGATTTGAGGTTGTTGGTCTCGCCATGCGGATGTCGTGCTGACAGGTTTAGAAGATGGTGATGGGATGAGAAAAGCGTCTGGGAGTGATGGGACCGCCTGAATGCGATATATTTACGAAGAATCAGAGTGAAAGTGACTCACATGGTGGGTTTCGTTGGAGCGATTGACCGGAGAAAGCGACTCAGCCTCGATTCGCGCTTCTCGGCCATTTCGAACTTCTAGCATCCAGCAACTGGTCTTGTAGATTTGTTGCTGGGGATGCGAGCTTTGTATTCGTCGCCTTCTTACTGTAGACATTATTCCCATAGCGGTGCTTTCAGCCAAAGACCTGGTATGGAGCCAGTGTGACCTAGTCGTCTCCATCGCTTGATGGCCGCGAGCGCTGCAAGCTCTCGATGCTGGTCCGACAGGCTGCTGCTCTGCGCAAGTTGCTCGTTATTGCATGTCTTCGTCACGCAGAAGGCATGGAGTGAGAATCGAACAGCAAGTCATCACACCCATGACGCACGCGCGGAGCCGTCGTATGCATAATCGGAGGCTGGAGTCGGCCGCGGAACGGTCGCCCGCGAGCTGGGATATCCTTCGTAATCATCGGCGGTGAGGTACTTTGTCCGGACGAGGAGCGATCAAAGCCCCAGGACAAGATGGAGGTGTTCTCCGGTAAGGCTCGGGCCCAGCCTTGTTCCAAAAAATGGTGGAAGGCTATTCGGGAAACAGGCAGTGCTCGGACAATATTTCATTAATAAGATTTCGGCTCGGGGGAATGCTTGGTTGAGATAGTTGGGAGTCGCTGGGCATCCATTGAGATGATTGTATCTTCGTTGCGACCGTACTTATCTCTCATGCCTCACCATGATCAGGCACAAATGATAAAGACACCTTTTTCCTCCTCGTCGCTGATTGCGTGGCTTTGGGCCGCTGCATCTCGCCCAGGCGACCAGGCCCCAGTCAGTCAGTCAGTGACGACACTCCTGCAGCAGGACTGGCATCCCCCCACCAAGGCCTGATCCCAGTCCCAGACCGCCCATCGCATCGGACTGAGATTGAGAGCGTGCGCTCATCATTTTCTCCGACCACCAAAGAAAGGTAACCGACGGCAGCTCTTGTAGCTGACTACTGCATTGGCATTTCATCTCTGCTACTGCGTGTGCGTTACCTGACTTGCCGCCGCCGTGGCACCATCCCCACGACCACACACCTTCCTCCATCGTCAGCTCCGTCTGCCAGCTTCTCACCTCACTTCTCCAGGTCCAGTGCTACCGTCTACCCTGCCACATCTGCCTTGCCTTCCTCGATTTCCAGCTGGCGGACATTGCCTCGCTGCCCGACTCGTGGCTCGGTCTGGGAAGGACTGCCCAAACGGCCGCGTGCTTCTCCGTCTCACCTGACACAACGCATCCAACCATCGACCATCCGACTGCTGTGCTGAGTGTCAGATCTCGCAGATCTTGACTGCATCAGCACTGCGAAACATTTTTACGAGCACTCGATCTCACAGAGTGAGCCACGACCCATCATGTCTCGCTACCACGACGATCGTGAAAGTGAGATCTACCGTCGGCCACGAAGAGATCGAGACTACGACGAACTGGAAGTGGACATCAAACGCTCACGACAGCCTGAAGGTCGGCGAGGCGAGACTCTGGTCAGGGAACGAGACAGCGTTGTCTCGGAGCGGCGCCCACGCCAACCAGATTTTCTTCGCGAAGACTACGGAAAGACGTCAAATGCACAACAGCTGGTGGTACGAGATGACAATCGGGATGATGATGGATACAGTCGGGTATCGCGGCGCAGGAGCGTGGAAACAGTGAGGTCTCGAGCGCCGACGGAGAAAGGCGGAAGAGATGATCGGGCGCCATACCCTAGAAGTCAGCGAAGCGAGGCCAACTTCGACGACGACGAGGAGGATGAAGTCGTCTACCGCACTCGCTCCCGTACACGCTCCCGAGCACGATCGCGGGTACCGCCACGCGAAGAGCGGTCGAGCGAGGAGGTGGACATTACCATACGACGGGAAGAGCGAGAGTCTCATCGGCGTCCATCACCACCTCAAAGTGAAGCACCTGTGGAGGAGATTCGCTTCAGACGCGGCGGAGGAGAGCGGCCACCACCAGCTCGGGTGGTAGAGAAGACAGAGATTGACATTCGCGAGCGTGAACGTGCACCACCTCCGCCTCGTTCGGTCGTTGAAAGGGAGGAGATTGACATCCGCGAGCATCGTGAGCATCGGTCTCCGGCCCCTCCACCACCGCGCTCCGTTAGCGACAGAGAGAAGTTCGAGTTTGAGTTTCGCGAACATCGCTCTCCTCCCGGAAGAGGTCGTGACAATTTCAAAGAAGAGATCCACATCCGAGAGCGTAGTTCTCAGCCGCGCCATCGCTCTGCTAGCCGTGGAGTGTTGGTCGCCAAGAAGGAAGAAGAGTGGGTCGTTCGCAGACCACGTACACCACCGCCACGAGATTACGAAAAGGAGGAAATCATTATTCGTCGCAAAGCGAGAACGCCAACGCCAGAACCAGAACCAGAGCCAGAACCGCCGCGTGAGCCAACACCCGAGCCAAGTCCGCCGCCACCACCAGAACCCATCTATCGGCCGCCAATCATCCAGGAAGTCATCACCCATCATCGACATATTGATCACGGCTTCGAACGCGCACCATCGCCGGCTCCACCACCTGCGCCCGCGCCTCCAAGTCCTCCGCCACCGCCAAAGCAGGCTAGAGAAGAGAATCTGGAGATTGAAATTAGACGCAAAGGCACCCGCAACGGCAAAGCTTACGAAGAAGACTTCACATTTGAGAAGGAGTGGACCGACCGCGAGGTGGAAAAAGTGGAGAAAAAGCGCTCGACCAGTGTCAGCACTCGTCGACGCTCACCTTCACCTGCCCCACGCCGGCGATACGACGAGTGTTACGACGACGAAATTGCAGCCGAAGCTGATTTCTACAACCGCAAAATTGGGTCGCGGGCTTATCCAGGTGAGGCTTACAACGGAGCCACCAAAGATTGGGCACTTGTGGACATTCCACCAGGCACTGAGCGGGTCCGAATGGATGGTGTGGGAGGCGGCAGACAAGAAATCACTTGGCAGCGCTACAACGGCGAACGACGCGGCCGCTTCGTTTCCGGCGATCGTGCGTATGAGGCAGAGTACGGAAATGGTTATTCGTCTCCACCACCGCAGCTTCCGCCGGCGCCGGCGCCTCCACGTGAGACGACTCGCGAGATCAAGGAGGAGATTAGGATTACCGAGACCCGTGGTGAGAAGGAGAAACCTCGCAAGCGTGACAAGATGTGGACTGAGGTCACCAAGGATCTTGTGATCAAAGAAGCGATCGATGAGCAGGGGTATGAGTACGAGGAGACGGATGACTTCTTCTACATCATCGAGTACCTCAAATACGTAAGTGACACTGATTTCTGCAAGCCACTACGCATGCTGACTGCTTTCACAGGAGGACGTCCTCCGTCTCGTGGAGATTACTGAAGAGATCAAGAAGGAACGCCGCGAACGCATACGCGAGCTTCAGTGGGAGAGGGAAGAGATCGAGCGTGTGCCGAAGATGATCACAGCTCCACCACCGATGCCGCCGATCCCACCTCCACCACGATCGAAGTACGACGAGCGCATCTACGAGCGAGACTACATCTACGATCGGGACTTTCGCAGGTATCGTTGAAATGAGGCGTGAGGACTCGGACTTCGAATCAGCGATTGGTTGTCTACTGGACAGGAGGATTGAATTATTGCAACGACACCACCTAAGACAAGCATTGGGAATGGGACAGGACAGAGGAGGAAGGCGTACAGCGGGGTGCAACACTCACCCTCCGCATAGCCTATGAATTCATGATTAGCATGCACATTTGGACATGGAACGAACAAACAGGCATTTTCTTGTGTAGCGGAATTCAGCCAGCGACGAGTTTTTGGGTTCCCGAGGTTTCCACATAGCACAACGAGTACAGATGCTTTCTCTGAACAGAACAAATTTCAATCATACCATCGTCCATTTCATCTTCGTCCCGCGTATATTCAAGAAGATACCCGACCTCACACTTCCACGTTGTCTATCACGTGCGCTCTTCACTCCGCGGCGAAGCTCCCGTCTTTTCTTCCGAAAAAGTTACCCCATAGCAACTTCTCCCCCCATCTCATGACCACCTCTTCCAATGTAGGTTAAGATGGGGTAATAAGAACTGCTTCGCGGCAACACTTACTCTTCGGGGTATGAAGACTCTGCTGCAATGGTTTGCATGCCTGCAAAGGCCGACGATACCCTTCGATTGATACGAACATGAGAGGTGAAGTCGGGTGAAAAGTTTTCTTTCTTTGTTGGTGGCTTTGATAAGAACCATCGATCTCTTCTACCACATTTTTACGACTTCTCTTATGATTATCGACTATCTTTATGAACATGACTTGTCACATTTCGTAACAATGGGCATTTGAATTTTACGGCAGAGAAAGCACTGGACCAAAATTTCGCGACTTACGGCAGACGGCCGCTGGACATATCTTGAAATCTTCACCACATCAGATTTGAAGAGCCATCATCAACATGTTCAAACGCTTCTCCACCCGCGGCGGCGGCGACAAAGACAAAGCTTCCAGCAGTCAAACCAGTTCCGCGAACCATTCGCGCCGACAATCGCCCAGCGAGCGACCAGCAATCTCGAGGACCGGTAGCGAGCAGAACAATGGCGTGCCTGCTGCATCACAGGAGACGACCAACACTGCGTCTGGGATCTATCGATTGCTTTCCTTTGTGTCGGCGAATCGCACGAGGAAGGTCGCGAGCGAGGACGTGAACATTGAACAAGCGGCGTATGAACCTTCTGTTTTGCTTATCGTGGCCGGCGGCACGATCTGCATGCAAGACTCCAAAGAAGGCCTCGTGACTTCCAAGCTCTTCCTCGACGAATGCCTGACTCCCAAGCCTCTCTTCAATGATGGGACTCAATGCCCGACCTCGAAGATCATAGACGAGCATGGCGTCTCGCGCGAGGCACCGAGTCTGCAGCTTCCGCGAGATCGAAACGGCGCCAACGTGCGCTGTACGGTGCTCGAGTTCAATCCGTTGCTGGACAGCTCTACCGCGCACTCTCCAACGTGGAACCAACTTGCGCGCTGTGTTCGGTCGAACGAGGCCAACTATGATGCCTTCGTCATCTGCCACGGAACAGACACACTCGCGTACACCGCCGCGGCATTATCTTTCATGCTGATGCCGAACTTGGACAAGACGGTGGTACTTACCGGCGCACAGCGGAGCATGTTCTTTGCCGACAGCGATGGATCCGACAATCTCCTCGGATCTATCGTGATGGCTAGCCATCTCCGCATCCCCGAAGTGTGCGTCTACTTCGGCCACAAACTCCTGCGAGGAACTCGGATCACAAAGATAAGTGCGTCCAGCTACTCCGGCTTCGAAAGTCCCAACGCCGGACCTTTGGCTACCGTCTCCGAAACCGGCATCGTGGTCCACTGGGACAACCTCCAACACCCACCTCCCGCCGGAACACCCAAAGCAAGCAAAGACGTGGTAGAAGTCGACAGCAGCCGGGTCGTCGTGTTGAAAATCTACCCAGGTCTGACAGCCGAGCTCGTCGACCTCATCTTCTCCTCGCCACACATCAAAGGCGCCGTGCTCGAAACTTTCGGCGCAGGCAACATGCCTCTCTCTATCATCCCCTCCCTCCACAACGCCGTCCAGCGCGGCGTGGCCATCGTCAACGTCACGCAGTGCCTCCACGGCAGCGTTTCGGACGCCTACGAACCAGCGCGGAAACTCGTCGAGGCGGGAATCATGCTCGGGTACGACATGACCATGGAAGCGGCGTATACGAAGATGGTGTACTTACTGTCGTGTCCCGGATTGAGTCCTGCGGAGGTGGGCAAGCAGTTGTCGGCGAATATCCGAGGTGAACTCACGCCGCCGGAGCCGACGCATGTTGCTTCGGGGCCGTTTTCGATTGCGCAGTTGCCGATACGGTATGAGAGGACGATGCCGGGGTATGTGGTTTGATTTCTTGGAAATCATCTTTGCAGAATTGTTGAGGCTTGGTGATCGTGAGAAAGGGGAAGCGATGTCTTTGGACGTTGGGACTTGCACATAGCGTAGCATTGACAAGGCATGGAGGTACTCGGAGCTATCACCACACACAACAGACATCGTTCTGTCCATCACAAAAACGCACTCAGCCCATATCATCACCATGTGGTGCGATGTAAACCCGCTCCGATCTCCGAACGATCTGCGACGACTCCGCACGCGGGAGGATGATCATCGTGGGCCGTCTGAGTCAGATCCTCCTCAAGGCTGATCGCGTGTGTGCAGAAGAGTGGGAATGTGGACAACACATCCATCCTCACGACAGATGACATGTATCCTGCACACCACACCGGCGTAGTCGGTACGAAAGTAGCTCATCTCTTGGAAGGCTTTCCAGGTCCATAGCAACAAGGCAGTATTTCTCCATCGTCGAAACCGCTGTCTTCCGGTCTTCTCTCCGCGGAGGTTCAGACGATACCTTAAGGACCCATTTTTATCGATATAAAGGAATATGCACTTGGGCCGGAGGACGGGTACGTCCGGATCCCATTGATTGCACACCATGATGATCGTGCACAAATCTTCCTGACGTCGTCCCAATCAGGATAATGTGAACGTGACCACAAGCTGTCGTCGTACCACTCTTATTACAGTGCGCTGCTTCACTCCAAGGAGTGCGTGATACAACCAGGCATGATTGTTCTAGACTGTTGTACCTCTCATATCTGCAACCTTGCCGCGCGTCAGAAGCTCAGAACTATCTAAGCAACCGCTGTAAATTGAGTTTTTCTCTCCAGGAGTGGTGTGTGGTGGAATTGCGGATCCCCGGAAGTCGCGGCGTCGCGGATGGAATCGTGAGAAAGCAATACACATCTCGAGTCTAGCGCCTTCACAACTCGGCCGGAGTTCGCAGGTTCTTCTGGTCGACATTCAAGACAGCAAAAACAAGGCAAACTCTCGAAATTTGTCACCTCATGCTTTCCTTCAGTCATCAGCGAATCCCCTCGCGGAAAAAACCAATGAGCCCAGCCCTGCCTGCCATTCCTTCTCGGCGACTCGGATTTCAAGGAATGCCGTGCGCAAGCCCAATAATGGTTCGCACAATCCAGTCTGCGTAGCACGGATGTGCCGGGCGATCCGAACACAAATTCCCGTTTTGTTGTGGAATCTTTGGCTTTCCCGCTAACTTACTGTGATGTTGATGATAAATGCCGCTTTTGTGGGATGATGATTGATGATGACGGCGGGAGGATGTATATATTCGCTTGTGACCCTCCGCGCGTGGATGCGTGCAAAGGTCATTGTTGCCTGCTCGCTCGCGCCGGTCGTCGACTCACTCAACTCTTCGCGGACTGATCACCCTGCCGGATTACTGCCGGAAGCATATTGATGTAGTTCTAGCTATGGCGGGCCCGAATAAAGCTGAAAGGTCAGTAAGAGAGCTACGAGTCTTCTCATCACAAGAGCTCGGAGGATCTTGAGGTAAGAACTATTATTGACACGCACGAAGCAGGCATGCGTCCTCGAACTTCGCGATAATAGTCGCAACGCTATCTTGCGTGTACAATGCGGTCGTTGCCGTTGCCAGCCTCTACCTGCCTGAAGACCCAATGTACATCGGCACCCTCATAGCGACATACGCATGGGCGAGTCTGTTCTGGAGCGTAGTTGGCTTGGGAGGAGCTCTGAAGGTAAACGCAAGCAAATGTGAAAGTCTCGTCGGAGAACTAGGCGGCTAACAATACCGCCCACAGAAGAAACCCGGCCTCATCAGCTCCTTCGCCCACTTCCTCCTCCTCGACACTTTCGTCTCAGCAATCAGCCGCCTCATCATCCTTCAATTCTTCTTCGACGCCTTCTACGACCAAAATGTCTGCTCCGCGGAGTACGACCTGACCTGGAGTCCCGAGAGTTTCCACAACGACATTGTTTCGAGCGTTCAGCAATTCCGCGAGGATCATATGATGCTGCGACAGCGAAGGAGGAGTTGCCAGGTTGAGTTGGGCATCGTGCAGGTCGGGCTGGTGTGTGTCGTGGTATGCTTCGCGGTGATACAGGGTGTGTTGGCGGTGTGCATGAGGCGGCACGGTCAGGTGATGGAGCGGAGGGAGTTGGCAGAAAGCGGACAAGGATTCCGATCGATCGCGGTGGTGGACGAAAAGGCAGGGTCTTGAGGGATGATTGCTATGCGTTACGATGATGAATTCAAGGTTCCAACGGCAAGACTGGCACGGTCTGATGATATGTCTCACACAGGTCGCCTACAACTGGAGGTCAGCAAGGTGATCGGGAGGAAATGCGACTATGCCGGCTGTACCATTGGACCAATGCTCTTCGTCCACGAAACGGCCATCCGGCGAGATATTGGAGCATCTCCAGTGTGTTGTGTTGGACTTGCTCGGAAGCCTGACATAGCAAGGCACTTCCCAGTGTCCACAGCTGTCGCAACTGCAGGCCAGATCCGGTGCATGCCATCCGAGAACTTCTCGATCATGGCCGCAGTAAGTGCGTGCGAATAAGACCCAAGCCGGCTCGCGCGTGTTATCGGCCATCTTCGAGAGACGCTCCTTAATCGCATCGTCCAGATACCGCGGGATGGAATTGCTCATAAAGCGTGGTGCATGCCATTTGCACAAAGGAGCGGGATGGGCGAACCGATCAGTGTGCGTTACGAGGTTGCAGTTGATGCATTTCCGTCTGCCGGATTCTAGGTTTCGCCGTTCGTTGATATATCTTCGATTCGCCTGCCGCTCGCAGTACGTAGCGTCCTTCAACCAGTCCAGCGGAGGGTTTGGCGTACCCCAGAATAGCCTCTTGTTGACTAGTTTGAGGGCAACCAGGCTGGATGTTGGCAGGGTGGAGCATGTATACCATAGAAGCTCGAGCGGGAGACTGTCTAGACTCGCAAGGTTCCTGGGAAAAGCCGCTGCCATGTCGAAAAGCTTCTTCTGGGAAGCGAAGCGGGAATTTCAGAGACGCGGAAGCATCGAAGTTTGCAGTTCTGTTCTATGCTGACGATGAAGTTTGTTGCATATGGACAAAAGAAAAACAGAAAGCACTTGCCATCATACCATCTCAGTAGCATTCAAGACATGCTGCCCTGTGCGAGTCGGGCGTTGCCCGTGACGGCTGCACTGTGATTGGAACCAACAGCGACGTCCTCCAGCTTGTCAGAGACAGAGACCGTATGCGCTATACTGATCACGCTGGTTGTCAAAAGACATAGCGGTGAACAATGTACTTGGGAACCGGAAATGGCAGATGGCAGCAAACTTGAAACGCGGCGTGTGGTTGTAATCGTGTCTCGGAGGTCATGAGTGACCAGGCTTGAGCACAGCCCTGAGAGGATGATAAGTCGACGATGAGGTCTCGTGCTCGCGCTGTGCCAATCAGCCTTGATAGTACGGGAAGGCACCCGCATTTTTTCGTCTGCGCCGTGGGAAAGACTCCAGCTTGGGGTGTGATGTGACGTGGGAGTCTGTGAATCGCTGCGGCAGAACTGCTTATTATCGGAGTCGCTTTTCCTTGTCCATCAAGACCAACACTCATCGTGAAACGTCGGCTGAGGTATGATGTGTGAAAGCTCGACGCACGAACACCTGGTTGGCAGAACAAATGTATGCACGAGCGCTTACAAGAATTCTCGAAAGACATGCCGTGGCCGTCCGTTCGTCCGGGCTTTCAAGGCTGCGACATGCAAGATCCAGCCCTGTGGCCACCTGCAGATGTCACGCATCGTAGACACACATCGCGTGCAGGGTCGATCTGACACCTTCGGGAACGACCGGTGGAGGCACTGAATGACCCGACAGCGTGATTCCCGCCGCAACGAGTCCGCTGGTCCTATGTTTTCTGTAATCTTCTCGTCGCTCCTTCAGTCATCGTAGCATACGGCCAGAAGATATCGAAGTTGATGTCGCAAAGATTCAGCAGGCCGAGGCGGGGCTTGCTGCAGCTGCGAAGAACCTAGCAGCGGCCGGACGCATGCATGATGGAGGTGCGAACGACTGTACAATCGCTTCATGCCATTTCGTGATCTTTTCAAGCCTGTCCTTCCTTTCCATGAGATGAGGTCGAGATGGTCATGTCGAGATGAGGAAGATGCGAAGAGTTTGGTAGAGATCGGTCCATCACGAGTCAGAAGCTTCGCTGGTGGCCGCTGGCGGAAAGCTTCGTCTGCCCTTGGTCGAAATCCCACCATCTCGCGCGGATCTCACGTGGGCAGCCAGCCACCTGTCTGCGGAAAACAACAATGCGGCCTGCCATCACTTCGCGTTGTACAGCCCAGTATCGCGACAATATATCGACTTCAATGCCACTTTTGTCACAAGGACGAATAAAATGTCAGGCCATGGCGACTCGAAAGTAAGAAATCCGCTTGCGGCCACGCAGGGAAATTGGATCACTCAATGCCGATGGCTGCCTGTATGTGTATGTAGGCAAATTCACTGAATTCTTGATTTCTCATATACTCGTTTTACCACTATTGCGCTTACTAAGCGCTCGCAACGTCTACCTCTCTTGCTCGCAATCGTTCTTCTTTATTTTAACACCCTTACTACCCTTACTACCCTCGCCGTCGCCCTCGCAGTTACTCTCGACCTCGCCCTTGCCCTCGTCCGCAATGCTACGCGCTCGGATTAACATTAACTATCTTCGGAATAAGATAGAGCTCCTGCTTAGAGTCTCCGAGTAGAAGTAGGATTACGTTCTGCAATAGCTAAAGGACGAGAAGGGCGTTAATATATGCCTATAAACGTTTCGTAATAAGCTAAGGGATTAGGGACTATTAACATATCCGAAGGTATGTTAAAACGAGGTATATAAGGCTCTATTATACGCAAGGATTAAAGAGCTATTTTAGTAATAGGATATTAAGAATAAGAGGCTCTTATAGTGCTTAAAGAAGGACGGTTTTAAACTATTATTAGGGCAGTTGCGGACGATTCGAAAGAAGCTAGGCTTGTATCGAAGGACCGCAAGAGACAAGCAGCCTAAACATAATAAGATTATATAGATAGTATTAGAGGGAACAATTACAGGTAGTGCGCTAGATAACTTTAGATACAAGTAACTAGTAAGGTACTTGCGGAAGGAATACTACCTTATCGGAAGGTCTATATTACGCGTTAGCTCGCAAGCTAGATAGGTCCGCTCGCAGGCTAGATTCCGCTGCTTATAAACCCTAATTTATACTACTTCCCTTACTCGTAAACTACTTCGCCTAGCTCGTACGCTAACGCTCGTCTGCTCGCAGGGATCGTATAGGCTATATCTTGTATTCCCTTAATCCTGCAGGTTATACTACACGCCGCAAGGGTGCTCGCAAGGATGTCTAGCGGAGTTATCTAAAGGCTAAGGGCCCTAATTATATATAGTCGGTAGATGCCTACTGCAAGTTCGAGACCTTTAGTATCTGCTTTTACGCCTATATCGATATATTTGTATAGAAGATTATATAGATCTATATAGTAAGGGCAACTAAACAATAGAGCGCTTCTAGGGTCTTAGTATAGCTACAGGATAGAATCGATAGCGTGGCTAAATTCGGTTAGTATTTTCCTACGAGCGGCTTGCGTACTACTGCGAGCCTACTAGGGTTAAGGAGCGGTAAAGGGATCGAGAGCTAGCTAGTTAGTATCTAGCCTGCTAGCGTTGCGAGCAATTTACGTGCCGTAACGAGCTAACTATACCTGCCCTTGCCCTTTCTCTTTCTCTTACTTACTACCGTCCCTTGTGTATATA
>AFIR01000753.1:0-22272 GCA_000223685.2 Zymoseptoria pseudotritici STIR04_4.3.1
AACATTCCCTACAGAACCATCCCTAAAAGCAAGAAGTAGTGCCCATCCCCTGGCGATCGAACCGGGGAGTCCGAACCAATCTCGTCTTGACCAAACGTCGATACTTGCCTCAACAAGGCAGCGACAAGGTCTCCGGAAGTCAGCGCTGCTTCCAGGATGCAGGATAGGAAGTGTAGGATATACCGTGGACCGCGTACGGGAAGCAGTGCTGACGCTGAAAACTCAATCGGTGCTCATCTTGGGCAAGTGTCGACGAAGACTCGACTCTGCATTGAACCGGAGATGGCGAAGTCGTCTGCAGGGTACAGGCGCTGCTTCATGCTTCTGGTCCAGAGTCTGTACGAAGCGGTATGGGACCTCCAGGCTCCGGCCCAGTACGCGGGCTCGACACCCTGCTCGTGCTCTCGACTATCGACACTTGACGAGTAACACCCTGCTCGTCCTTTCCGGCACCCGCCGTACCGCGTGTGAATGCATCGAAATACCGTTCGCTTCTGCAAGGTAGGAGCATTGTAAAAGGTGCCATGTAGGTTCGGAGTAGCAGTATGAATCACTCTGGAACAGACTCGATTCGATACTCTCTTGGGAGGAGGGAATCCTACGAGGTAATATGACCGTCGAGTCCCTCCTTCTCCTCTTCTTATGCCGCTGAAGCAGGGGATCCGATGCCGATTGTCGGCATCTCACGGACGCACATGTGACAAGCATCTACAGGCCTCGAATGGACTGATCTCTTTGCGAACAGGCCTTTCATCTCAATTCGAGTTCCGATATGAGCACTCCGATGCGCCAACACGCTGTAGAGTGTAGACACAGCCCAAGGGTCCCTGATCGTGATAGGGTTATAAAGGCCGATGCCCTGTCCGCACTTCTCGCCTTCCGTCAACCAACAACACCACCACTACTCCTCTTCTGCTGCCAGCCCAACACAACACTACGGTCGCCGCACTACCACCAAAACCCAAGATGAAGTTCATCATTCTTGTTGCAGCCGTCTTTATCGGCCTCGTTACTGCTGATAGCGAGATCGTACGAGTACCCCTTCACATACTGACTATCGTCCACGTCTTGACTAACTTCTGTGTGCATTTGACAGGGTTTCATCCCCCAATGCAAAACCAACGATGACTGCAATGACCAAAATTGCACCGGCACCCCTGGCTACATCCCGACTTGGTATAGCGACCTCCTTCTCCGCTCCTCGCTCCTGCGCGACGTACCGCGAATGCTAACGCTGGTTCGCCGTCTAGTGACCCAAGCACGTTCACTGGTGCTACACGCGGTTGCGGATGCAAGCCTAAGCCTCCCTCTTAGAAGGGAACGAGCTCTGCACAGGGATCACGGCGAGCACCAACCCAGCGATACTTGCGCCCGTTTCCGACATTGGTCGTTATGGCGGAAACTTTCGATCAGATTGGGACTCGTGGAAACTGCAGGATTGGGGAGAGATCACCCTTCTTCATTCAGACTTCATCAACACCGCTCGTCCGTGTCTCTCCCTCACCAACAGCACGGCAACCAAAGGTCATCAGCGTCAGGCCTCAAAATACGCCATCCCCGCCCACCATTATGGCACCATGCCCTCTCTACCCCATGCACCACCCATTCATGTCATCACCGTTGCTGTCATCATTCGCTTTGCGTTTCCGTCCGAGGCGTGCACGTGGGTAGGACAGTCAAAGTTTGAGGAGGAAGGAGATTGTGCTGCCTGTGTCACTCGGACTCTTACGTTAGCTCGTCGAGCCCTTCTGAGTCGCTGAATCAAGAAAGCGCTCACGCGCACCAAACCGATGTGCACCTCATCAATCGTGAAGTACTCTAGGTATGCAGGCGGTACGTTGGTGCGTTCGCCTGCTTGTGCCTATGTATCGTCGATGCTCGATTGAAATTGTCTCTATCTGTGAGTCACATCACAGCAACCATGATCACAGCGACCATGAAGGCAAGCAATGTGGTGGAGTCTGAAGGAATGAAGACTCATAATTGTTCATAGACGGTGCTTGGCAGCGCTATTCCTCATCGGTGGCGCTGTCCTTGTATGACGAACTTTTCAGATAAAGTACTGGACTGCACAAGCACCTCTACAGCGATCGCATATACCACGACCACTTCACCTCACCTCCACCACACGAAACCTCTTTCATTTCAAGAACCATACCAGATCCAACAGTAACAAACAACACCACCACAACAAACACAATCATGGCGGTCCGCGCATCTTTCGAGAACTCCAATGAGTACGTCCTTCCTCCACAACCCCACCATCAGCACAAACACCTTCGGAAAGCAATGATCAAATGGACCAACTAACACTCTAACCCCCTCCCAGAGTCGGCGTCTTCTCCACCCTCACAAACTCCTACGCCCTCGTCGCCGTCGGCGCCTCCGAAAACTTCTACTCCATCTTCGAAGCCGAGCTCCAAGACGTGATCCCCATCTGCCACTGCACCATTGCCGGAACCCGCATCATCGGACGCCTCACAGCCGGCAACAAAAACGGCCTCCTCGTCCCGACCTCCACCACCGATCAAGAACTGCAACATCTCCGCAACTCGATCCCCGACAGCGTCAAGATCCAAAGAATAGAAGAGCGCCTCTCCGCGCTGGGAAACGTCATCTGCGCAAACGATCACGTCGCGCTGGTACATCCTGACTTGGAGAGGGAGAGTGAGGAGATCATCGCGGATGTGCTCGGCGTAGAGGTGTTTCGACAGACGATTGCGGATAATGTGTTGACGGGGTCGTACATGTCTCTCTCGAACCAGGGCGGGATCGTGCACCCGAAGACGTCGATTCAGGATCAGGACGAGCTGTCGAGTCTACTGCAGGTGCCGCTCGTGGCGGGCAGTGTGAATCGCGGTAGTCCGGTCGTGGGTGCGGGCATGGTGGTCAATGACTGGATGGCTGTGACGGGACTGGATACCACCGCAACGGAGCTGAGCGTTATCGAGAGCGTTTTCAAGCTAGGAGAGGGCATGGGACCGAGCTCGATCAATACGACAAACAAGGAGACTATGGTCGAGTCATTCTACTGAGAGGAGATGTACAGGGAGAAGCAAAAGCCATGGTTGTACTTGCAGTATTGAGCGAGGAGTTCGGGTTATGTCTACTACATGCACGTTGCGCAATGCGAGGACATGTAGAATGGCGACAGCTTGGGTGTATTCCATTAGAGATGCGGCGTGTGCCCACTTTCACTCAGCTGCTCTAAGCAATTGCTGATCATCAGATTCATGTTGGAATACATGTTGCAAAGAATTTCCTGAGAGTTTTCATTAAGCAGTAATGCAGCCTTGTCGTAAAGCATGATCTGAAGTATACAAAAGCAGTGGAAGGATAGCTTCCTCTGGATATCACCGTCCTTGAACGCCAATTGCCACCAACGCCGTATAGCTCTGTCGAATGATTGATGCTCCACAAGTTTCGAACGCCGATTCGGTGCATCGATCAGGTCCGTCCACAAGGAACATGACTCTACTCAGCATCACCGTCACCCTTCTCATCATGATCGATCGTCACACCCGCCTTCTGTGCAGCCTTCTTCCACTGCTCGCACTCCGCCCACGCCCGCTGACACTCAGCTTTGAGCTTATCGCAGCTAGTCCCGAGCTCGGTAATGGCTTGCTCGGACAGCAACTTCTCCAGCGTCCACTTCTCAATGTTTTGGGTTTCGTTTTCCTTGAGCTGTGTGATGAATTGAACCGCACGGGCGAGAATGCTGCCCTTGTTCTTCTCGCAGCCGGGCACAATCTTCGCGAGCTCGTTAATCCCTTCGTTGATCGTTTCACGGCGGCGACGCTCGACTGGGAAGGAAATTAGTATGGCCACCCGGAGCTTGGTACTAGGGATGCCTGCGTGGCTCACCTTCTTTGTGATTGTCTTTCCGAATCTTGTGCCACTCGTCTGTACCCACTTGCGGCTTTGACGAGCTACCAGGAGCTTGTGGACCGCCATCCGTCGGCGACCCTTCCCCATTTGAAACTCCTGGACCGCCGCCCATTTCGAACTCGCCAAAGCTGTTAGTCCGCTGCGGTCCGCCGGGCATTCCTTGGTCGACGGAAGCACTGTTGGCCCGATCATTGCTGGCATCCGCTACTTGCGCCATGAAGGCTTGCTCCGTCGATTGCGGTACTGTCAATGTGTGGTACTGCGCCATGGCCGCGGCCGCTGTGTCGCTCGCACTCTGTCCGCCATCGTTCACTTCGTTGGACGCTTGTACTTGTCCGTGGTTGTGTTGTGCATCTTGTTCCTCATTCAGATGGTCCGCGTTGTGTTGTGCTAGAGCTGCTGCAAATCCCATATCGCCATCGTTGTGGTTCCCACCCATTGGATCTTCATGCCCACCAAGGTAGTGCTGATCGAACTCGCTGACGTCCATGCCAGGAGGTGGACGTTGCAAAGGTATATCGTTCGACGGACGCTTCCTCTTGCTCGCCAGAGACGCCATTGCTGCTTCGGCAAGGTTGAAGACCTGGAAGTCGTCCAATCTGGAGCTTCGCGCGGGGATCGAAGTTGGCGGCCAGTCCAGGCCGGTTGTGTTTCGTTGTCTGCGGTGTGCGGTGCTGTCACAAGATACTGTTAGCAATGAACTCGATACTGCACGCCTTCATCATGTGATTTTTGTCGAGGTGGCGCCTCATCCCGAGACCAAATGTCATGCGCACGTCGCAGCAGAAGAGCTCCTGCGAGCTCGCCGACCTGCTTATGGCCGGCGCGAATGCGCCCACGACATCAGCACTCTGCACTGCCACGCCGCGCGACACAAGAAGGCTTTGTGCGGTCGCGCCACGCCGCCGGCGAGCGCTGCGGAGATCGAATTCCTTGCCGCGACCGTCGGCGGAGGGAATCGACATCGCCGGACATGGCGGCGGCGTCGTGCTCGATGAGCATCTCCAGGTCGCGCTCGACGGGCGGTGGACTTTGCATGGCTGGCTGTCGTGGACGCGCTCGATGCTGCGATGATTGAAGTAGAAGTGGATGGGAACTTACCGCTAATGAATCTCTCGTGCACGTGAGTTGGCCAGACGGGAGTCACGAGATTCCAAGGTCGAGAGGAGGGGAGCGAGAGTCGGCGGGGACTTTGGATTGACCGATTTTGGCGGAAGACCACAAGCGTGACTAGGCTCGTTCGAGACGTCGCAGGGTCGGCGCTGGTGAGTTTACTCGAGGGAAAGACTGTGAGAATTTATCTTCTCCTAGAACTACCAAAGGCGAGTCTTCAGGTTTGGTATCTGGCGAGGACGACCTGGAGATCATGTGAGTGGACATGAGCGATGGAGGTGCCAGAGCAGCCAATTCAGCCAATCAAATCGTTGACACGGAATCATGTGTTCTGCTCTCCTGCGCTCAGTTTGCCTCCTTCACACCCTCATATAATATACAATAGTCGCTGAACAATGCACAATGCTGCTGTCGCAATAGTAGCATGTCCCGTACGCGAATCGCTACACTTGATGCTCCTGTGCGCGGTCTTCGGTCCGTGTCCGTTCGCTTGCGTTGAACTCCAGCTGGAGAAATAGAGCTCCTGCGCGAACTCCTGTGCTCTCCATCTGGCTCGGGACATAGAGCTAGCTTCTGAGCGCGTTGCAGAGTTCCTTGGCGCCTTCCTCCACCGCCCTTGAAATGCGTACCGGCAGTCTGATCTCGCAGACAGCAATCCTCCGAATTGCGACCCTAAAGCCCTTCCAAAGATGCAGCCCGTCTTCTCGACAATTGCATGAGATTTCCTGTGTCGAACAGCGTTCCCGTATAGCTGCAGTACAGTTCCACCTTTCTCGTGCCGGGCGTCGAACATTTGACATGGTTCTCCGGGCACCCCTTTCCCAATTACTATTACGGGCAACCTTGTTCCTCCAACGATGCTTTCCCATCCTGTCTCTTTTGATCCTAACGCCGTGCTATGCCCATATCATGAAAAGTTCCCCATTGATGATCCATATGTTATACTCCTACGGCCTCCGCGACCTCACTCGCTGCCGCCGGGACGTTCGCCGCCGTCTTATTCGCCGCAGCCTCGTACGCTGTTTGTGCCCACTCGGAAGCAGCGCCCAGCACTGCATCTCCGGCCTTCGTCGCGGTCTCGTAGAGGGTCTCGGCGGCTTGTTTCGAATTTGAATGGCCGGCATCGCCGGCGAAGTAGTAGTATGTCCGTCGAGACATGGTCATGATGTGGTCGGGGAGGTAGAGGAAGCTAGCTATCAGGAGCATAGAGACGGTCAAGAAGAGGATGGAGTCTATCGCCTGTGGTCAGCGAGATGGTCAGAACAGGATCCAGGCGAGGCTCTTACTGAAGACAAACTTCTCCGTGGGCGTCAGCATGTATAGCGAGAATGTCACCTCGTATTGGTAGTTCTTCTTCTGCAGCCATTTCACAAGACCCGTGGGCTGTACGAGGAGAAACGCGGCGAGGAGTGCGACTATGGAGACGCAGGCGGCATATCGCGTGGTCGAGTCGGCGAAGTCCATGTCGTCGGACGTGTTTTCCAATGTCCAGTACTCCGCGCTGTGTTGCGTGTAGGCGTAAGCAGTGTATGTGTATGGGTTCAAAGAGTTGGGTCCGAAACGCATCCAATTCGAGAAAGGATGTCATCGGCCGGAGCTCGGAAGCGCTGCCCTGTTTGAGCCTGAGTAAGGACAACATGAGACGAACGTCAGGTCTGCAGGTGGTCGTCTTCCTTTATTCACTACACACTCTTGTCCTTGATTTTGCTTGAGTGGGGAGGCACTGATCGGACGGACTTCCAATCGAACTTTATACCAGAACTCTCTCTTGTGGAAGCCTCTCCGTTCGTGTGCTTTGCAACGGATTAACCACTTGAAAATTGACGATGTTTGGACAATACAAGCTATTGATTGCATTGGCTTGGGTCGCTGTATTCCCCATTCTCGCCAGTACATCATCTGCCGTCTCGGAGAGCCCAGAATTCCATCGCCTCCCATCGTTACGCGATCAAGCCGCTCTGAGAGATAGCTGGACCGATGAACGTTTAGCCGGCATTCCAGCTTTGCTCCAGAAACATGGCGTGGATGCGTGG
Source organism: Zymoseptoria pseudotritici STIR04_4.3.1 (assembly GCA_000223685.2). Classification (NCBI taxonomy): domain Eukaryota; kingdom Fungi; phylum Ascomycota; class Dothideomycetes; order Mycosphaerellales; family Mycosphaerellaceae; genus Zymoseptoria; species Zymoseptoria pseudotritici. The sequence continues at coordinate 7,035 of AFIR01000753.1, forward strand.
TTGGTGAGTAGACTCACCGCTCTATGATAGCCATCGTGGTATCTCATTCGATCACTTTTAGATCAGCCAGAGGGAATACGCAGAGGACACTGCTTTCTGGTCGATGAAGAGGGCAATACAGTTCTCAGCCCGAAGGAGGACCCTGTCTCTATATGTCTCTACCAATTCTACATCGAAAGACTGCCACTCGCAAACTTGGATCGACAACACTTCCCAGGTATATCCGGAGCTCCTAGACATTCTGGAAGCGTGCGATCCGTCGAGCATTGTCGTCAACACAGATGCAGACATTGCTTTCGCTTCAGGCTTACATGCAGGTGAGTTTGAGAAGCTCAGTGGCGAGCTTGGGAAGACATGGAGCAAACGCTTCGTCAACAAGCCGATCGTAGCGGTTGAATACATTGCTACCATGCCTGTAAGCCAGCTCGGTTGGTATCGCAAGCTCATGGAGACGGCCTGGGCGATCATTTCTGAAGGTTTTAGCAATGTGGCTGTGGAGCCCGGCGTCACCACTACGGAGGTTTGCCGTGAATGTCTCAAAGACCATATGGACGTATTGCTGATCGTTCGCAGGATCTCGAATGGTGGTTCCGAGAGAAGATACAGTCTTTAAACTACACGACCTGGTTTCAGCCATCCGTCACCATCGTCGAAGCAGGCTTCGGCTTTGCTGAACAACCACACACGGCAGCCAAGACCATCAACTACAAAGACCTTCTCCACCTTGACTTCGGTGTAACGGCTCTAGGACTCAACACAGACACGCAGCATCTAGCATACGTCTTAGCCCCGGGCGAGACCAAGTCAGATATCCCGCATGGTCTCCTCGAAGGCCTCAAAACGGCCAATCGCCTGCAAGACATCGTCAGAGCCAACATGAAGCCCGGTTTGACAGGCAACGAAATTCTAGCCAACTCGCTAGCACAAGCGAAAAATAACGGCATCTCTGGAAAAGTCTACTGTCATGCTATCGGCGACTGGGGCCACTCCGCCGGCACCGTAATTGGCATGACGAACCTACAAGATGGCGTGCCGGTGCTGGGAGATCTTCCACTGCTGAAGAACATTTACAACAGCGTGGAGCTGTACGCGGAAAGCTGGGTGCCGGAGAGGAATGCAACGCTGGTATTCCCACTCGAGGAGGATGTCTACTGGAGCGAGGAGAAGCAGAGTTGGGAGTGGGTCTATGCGAGGCAGGAGAAATTCCATCTCATCAAGTCGGAGAAACAGCCTGGGTCTCCTCTGTTCGTTGTTCAGGAGTAAATGCTGAATGGAATTCTCTCCAAGCGTGTTTATCATTATTCCAAATACTCAGGTGCATGTTCCACCACTACCCATTCCTCATCATCATCGTCAATGTCATAAATCCATGGTATCATCCTTTGCGTCGTTGTCAAAACTCGGCCATCGAATCCAATAGCAGCAATCTGCACTTCCGCCACGCCGGTTTCTGCCCAGTCAGAGGACAGGTCATCTGAAATGACAAAGTCCAAAGCATAGGCACGACCAGCCTCCCGACCATCAATCTGCACCACAAAGTACGCGCAGGGTCCGGTAGTATCACTCCAGGGCATCTCGGAGTGTAGACCAGTATCCTCGACGTCAGCCGGAGACACGTGCCAGTTCAGCCGCCGATGAGCGATAGTTGCGGTGCTCCAACATCGTAATCGCAAGTCGCAAACGTCGCAACTCTGCTCGCTCCCTTCAGGCCGGATTGTAATGGAAATCAGCTCGAAGAGTGCCTCGGATTCATGTGGGAGCAGTGATGGGTTATAGCAGAAGACCTCAAGTGAAATGTCGCTGATCGATTTTAGGCCAGAGGACGTGTAGTAACTCACTCCGTTTTTGTCCGGATCCTTGTCGACCAGAATCGGGCTACAAGGTCCTACGATCGAATACATACAGGGACCTTTCTGTAAATGGCGATATGCTACCGTGAGCTCGTAATTTGAGCTACTCGTCGGGACGCCAAATCCGAAGAGATGCAGGTAGGCGACAGCTGGGCCAGATTCTGCTGATGCTGAGCCACGTCGTGCTGACACGACGCATCGTGTTGGCAAGCCTGAAAGCTCAATGGACACTTCGCCAACCGATGCATGAGGTCTGTTCGACATCGAAAATGGCAGGCTCCTGAATCGAGCTTTAGACGCCAAGGGAAGGGCCGTCTGTGATCCCAGATGTGCCTGAACAATTCTGCCAGTCGTGGCGTCCGTAGAAAAGCCTCGCGTGAAGTCAGTGTGGAAGACGGACTTCGTGCCCAATGCATGACCTCGAGCGTATCTTACAACGCCACCGCGCGCCACCGAATCATGAGGTCGTTCGGGATTGCAGTCACACGGCAGGTCCATAGGCATGGCATCTCCTTGCCACACCGAATGGTCGACTTCCCGAGCATGTTCCTCGAAGTGCTCGAATGGCCAACCTGGAGCGAAAATGCCTACTCCAAGGCCATGGTTTTTGAGAACATCCAGACCAAGTCCTGTGCCCGTACCCCCGCCGCCTTCTCGAGGCCAGGTAATCCTCCGGTTGCGACCATATTGGGCGTTTTGCGCCCACATGTCGATGCCGAAGTACACGTTCTCCGCACCTAGTCCGGTCTTCTCGGCGAGATCCTTCGCGGAGGCTGCAAGATCAGGTCTCCATGCGTAGTTTGTAAGAATTGAGCCGGCCGCGAGAGCGTATGGCGAGTTCAAAGAGTTGAAAGTGTTTTGATACCAGACAAAGTTTAATGTGGTAAGTGCATCGTACCTGTACCACACATCGATTGTCAGTGCCTGCTTAAAGATCGTAGACAGCAAAGAGATCCAGTGATCACCTACCACACCACTTTGCGCTTAGGCCCGAGATCGATTCTCAACTGCCGGAGGAAGCCCTCCAGCTTCTCCAAGCTCCATGCCCACATCGGAAACCCAATCTCGATGTTGATTAGCCAGCCATCGAAGCCATATTCCTTCGCAACCAAAGCCAGCTTGCGCGCCACCCAAAAGATTCCCTCTTCGTTGCATTCAAGGATACGCTCGACTCCGATCGAACCAGGCTCCACGAGGAATGTCCCGAGCGTTGCTACACCATTGCGATGACATGTATTAGTCCAGGTAGGGGGAGGGATGGAGACCAGCTTGTGCGAGAAGTAGACAAACGTTTCGACGTGTTGGAGATAGTCGCATGAGTACATGTCCTTATCGACAGCGGCACCCTGACAGCTCTCGTAATCATTGTAGCCGCCTTTGTAGTCATGAATGAGCATGACTCGGGATTTGCCATTTTTGTCGTTATTGTGATCCAAGACAAGAGACTCAGCTCGCATCAATGGAGTATTGGCTTTTTGCAACGAGTCGACATCGTCCTCTGTCCATGCTTCCAGCTCGTCGAAGGTTTCCAAGTAGGCGAAGCCCTTCAATCGGTCCGCATATCGTCTCTGTGCATCATGACCCCGAGGCGTGGTTGAGCGCACAGCATCGAGGTCCGCCATGCAGTGAACGGGATAGAACGTCGTTGCCTCCAACGATAAGAAGAGGCGGAGGAAGAAGTGGAGTATCCCAAGTCCGGCGCCGGCGTTGTGGTCAGCAGCAAGTTGCCAGCAACGGCCCGATCCTTTCAGGGTGATTGAGCTCAGACCTGAGAAGACATTTGGTCTCAAGAAGTACGTAGCCCACTTGGCCTCGACCACGAAGAACCTCCTCGTCCACCACCAATCCCGATCGCATTGTCGCACACAACAACCGAACTCATCAATCCAATCTACGCGATCACGGCTGCGGCCTCAAAACACCCATCATGACCTGGTTCCGGAAGCTAGGTAAGAATCGCGAAACTGCCATTGAGCGTTATGGAAGCGTACGGGCAGCTGACGGTAACACCAGGCGATTTGTCGCATTTGGCTTCCATCTTCATTCTGCTTGCGAAGATGAAGTCCACGAGCGTATGCGATCCACCTCCCGAACCTATCGCAGGAACGATCAATGGCTGAACCAACTCGCAGAGCGCATCCGGGATATCCTTCAAATCACAATTCGCATACCTTGTGGTATACATAACCAGATATCTCGGTAAGTGACTGGACCGGCAGGAATGACCGTTCTAGACCGCATTGACCTGACCTCTCAACCAATTCAGACCTGCTATGGACCGACCCCACGAAATCCCTCTGGAACACATTCTTCAAGATCGTCTTCATCGCCGCACAAATCTACACCGTCTACCTCATGCTCAACGATTACAAACCGACCCATGATCCGAATCAAGATACCTTCAAAGTGGAATACCTGATTGGAGGAGCGGCGGTGCTGGGCATACTCTTTCCATACAAATACACTCCCGCTGAGGTACGGGTACCCCTGAGATATGCAAGAGCAAGGGAGCATTACGGCTGACAACAACACAACAGATGTTATGGGCTTTCTCCCTCTGGCTCGAAGCCGTTGCGATCCTACCACAGCTGTTCATGCTGCAACGAACCGGTGAAGCCGAGACAATCACAACCCACTACCTGTTCGCGTTGGGCATCTACCGAGCACTCTACATTCCCAACTGGATCTGGCGATACTTCGCCGAGAACGGCTTCTGGGATCCGATCCCCGTGATCGCCGGTATCATTCAAACGGTGCTCTACTCGGACTTCCTCTGGATTTACTATACCAAGTGAGTGAGACGCTGCAAGAATTGACAGGGGCTCGGTGCTGACGAATACACCAGGGTTCTGCAGGGCAAGAAGTTCAACCTTCCCGTATAGAATACCAGGACGGCGGTCTCCCGCGGGAAGTGCAGTTGCACTCTCCCAGGCATTCAAGCGCTCTGGTGGCACACAAAGTGTGTTTGCATCGAGAAACGCTATAGGCAGACTTGGAGACGAACTCGGGCGTTGAAGCTGGAGGCACGGATGATCACGGCGGCTACGTGAACTCATGCGATACACGGGAAAAGCGGACGATTGAAACGATAGACTATTTGTGGTAATTGGGACGAGTCGGCGGCCCCGGGTGGGCTGCAAAAAAGAGCGAGCGAGATGCCTGAACACGGCTGGGTTGAAGCATTCGAGTTATTATCGCCATTCTGCGATGCGATTCGCTTCGCGCCAAAATTCAACGCTATCTCAAAACGCCGTCTGGGGTATCATATGCAGTATGCAGTGCTATGCCACGTTCATCAAGTCGTGCGTGTCCTCGCCATCACTGCCCTCACTTTGTCAACTTCTTGTTGAAAACGTCCTCCGCCAGTCTCACGGCCAGATGCTGGTACTTGTCTCCCCAACCCTTCGGATCCAGCAATTCTTGCTCGACTAGACGTCCACTGGTATCCGTCACAGTCTTGGTTATCCTGTTCCTGGGCTTGTACGCAATGTAAAACTTGCGGAAGTTGTGTGCGTTCTCCACTGTCCAGCCCGCGAACCAGTTCACCATGAACGCGGTCGCTCTCTCGGGGTCTTTTTCCCACATTCCTCGGAAGGAAGGAAGGAGTTCTGGAGCGATGGAGACCAGCCATGAGTCCGGCAAGGGGTTTGGCGGGTCGTCTGGATCCTCATCTTCTGGCGGACAGAGCTGGCACATGCATTCGTGTAGTCTGACCCACCGTGAGTCTCCCCTTCCACGCCGTTGTGATTCTTCCGCTAGCTTCTCCAACCACACCTTGACTCCCGGACGAGTAACGATACGATTGAACTCCCCTCCGTCGGGTTTGTCCTTGTGCTGCTTGACAAACGATTGAATGATCACCGTCGCCTCTTCAGGGTAGTGCGCGAATAGGTCGTCGGTGATGAAGACCGCCGTACCGATTGGAAAGAGTCTCTCGCAAGTGAAGCCCGGATCGACATCGTTGACGTTTCCTCCAACTTTGAAAACCCTGCTGCCATACTGCAGAAAATTATGCAGACCCGGTATTTGCCATAGTGGGATGTCGGCGTGAATCATGAGCAACCCGTGGGTCCCCCTATGGTGCCTGCGGAAGTGCGCCCACGCTCCAGCCATCCCGGAGTGGTAGACTTTGACGTCTAGTGCTGCAAAGTAGGCGGCATAGACTTCTAGCTCAGCCTGATGCATAGGAGACAGCATCAGAAAGACGGCCCTGATTTCTTGCGTGCCATTCTTGTTGATCAACGTGTCGGTCGGCAGCTTCGCGAGGTCTTCTCCGATCGCAATGGCTGGGAGTCTCTTATCCTCCATGATAGGAAGCAGAGTTTCGACACCTGGCAGAGTCTTGAAGATCCGAAAGTTGAAAGGCCCATCAAACTTCATGCCAGGCCTGTCAAGAAACTTCCAGCCCTCTACATCGCTCGGATAGATCAGGATCTTCGCGGTGTGGCCATTCACCGCGGCGATGAAGCCAGAAGCGTTATTCTTGCACGTATCGCTCAATTCCCGGGCGATCTCTTGATTGGCTAACGATATTCCACCGAAAGCAATCACTTCGTCCATGCCACTTGTTTGTTCGAACACCAGTTTCTCAAAGTCTGCAGCGACGACCATACGATCCACTTCCAGACGTGGTTTGGTCCCAACAATCAATCCAAGCCGCGCCAGATCGTGCATTTCTAGCCTTGCTTGAAGCTGCAGTGGCTGCTCATCTCCAGCGCAAGACACCACAAGTTCGGCTGTCAGGGTCTCCGCCGTCACACTGGGACGACGAAAAGCTGTAGCGCCGCGTGAGACTGGGGTAGGATTCTGTGGATACTGCGTTGGCCCGTTCCTCATGTCCATAGGCGACGCGACGAGGTCCGCTGTCCGCACATCGCCCGGCTGATCGCCTGTCTGCGCAGCAATCCAGATGCTCGGCCCTTTCGGTGGAGCAGGCGGGTCTGTAGAGGCACGAATGGCCTCTCTGGGTGCCACGGGCACGGAGTTGGCAGCGGGAGTTTCTCCTGGAACAACTGGAATCATCTGAGCACGACCTCTGTTGAAAGTCCCCGGCTGTGAAGCGTGGATTCCAGTATCATAATGCGCAAACTTGCACTCGTGGTCCTTCTTCTCGCACTTGCCCTTGGTCCGCCAATAGTAACATGTGGTCTCCTTTGGAGTCGCTAGTCTCGTTTCCACGTAGAGTCCAGTATCACGATGGGCAAATTCGCACGCTTCGTCCGAGGAGCTGCAATTCCCGTTCTGCCAGAAGACGCAGGTGTAGGCTTTCCTGTTCAACCGCGTTGCGGAGTCTCTGTGTGGTAAACCCTGTCCATCATTGCTAGAACCATGCACCTCGACCGGACGCACAGGGTTTCCATTCGCGATCGAAGCTTCAGAGCGCCGACTGTCATTGGGTGGAGGCTTTGCGTATTTGCCTGTATCCTGATGCGCGAAATCACACTCGGCATCGCCAAATTGGCATTCCCCCTGCTGCCAAAAGTAGCACGTTGTTCCCTTCTTGCTTGACCAGTCTGTGCCCTCGGCTATTGGGATGTGATTTCCGTTCGCATCGTACCGGCGCGGTAGGTCTCCTCGGGCTGGGATGTCGTTCTTCGTTGTAGGCTCAAAACGAGCGTCAAGGCGGCGCCTACCTGTACTATCAGGAGGCGCTTGATAGACACCGGTATCCTCATGAGCCCACTTGCAGTCGGGACCAAAAGCACATCCTCCTCTGGTCAACCAAAAGTAACATGTTATCCGTTTTGGATCTTGTATGCTGAGGCCTGACGATTGACGTCTACGTTCGTCCTCATTCGAAGTCGTCGACCGTTCTACAGGAGGCTGCGGTGGCGGAGGCGACCTTCTGAGATATGCGGTAGGAGTCTCTTTCGCCTTGGGTTGTATCACCTTGCCGGTCTTGAAATCGACTATGGCAAGGGCGTTGATGTCCGGCTCCTTCTCGTTCCTGCTGTACAGCTGCATCCGATGCTGGGTTGAAAGATTTTTGAATTTCGGATCGGTAGAGTCTTTGGGAGTATCTCCAGACACACGAGGCCGCTGTCTCTTGGTCTTGGGAGCCGTCCAATTGGCAAGAATGTCCCGAGTCGCGACCACAGGCGCATTCCCGCCGCTAGGAGCACTTTTACGAGCTGCAACTCGGATAGGCTTTGCGGATGCTGCTTCTCGGGTTATGTTCTCCGTGGGTTCCGCGGTAGAGTTTGACCGCTGAGAGTGCGTGTCTTTGTGACCATCACGCCTTTTCCTTGGCGATGCCCGGAATGTCGATGCGACGTTTGCTGTGTTCCTCCTCGCGGGCTGTCGCCGTCGTCGTGGGCCCCTGACATCGTCCTCACTCGACGACTCCCCCGACGACTCCTCCGACGACTCACTCGACGACTCACTGGACTCGACACGAGATCGCTTCACTATCCGGCGAGCAACGCCCTTGCGAGCGCCCGTAGAGGTTTGGTTTACGACAGATCTTTGTACAGGCCTCTGAGCGCTGTCGTGCCTTTCGTGAGAGTTCGTCGGTGGCTCGTTTCCCTTATCCACACCAGCAGCATCAGATGCACCGTCCTCGTCAACTTCACTTCCCCCACTACTGTCGACCCTGTTTGGCGACTCCGGCAAGCCTCGTTTCCGTCGCTTGAGCTTTCGTCGTCTGTGTCGCTCCGCTTTCTGCTTTTCATATTCCCCCTTGGCCTCGAACCATGTGAAGTAGTCGAACGGCTTTGCGCTGCCGTCTTCGATGAAACGCTTCTCTCGTGCCCATGCGGATAAAACATTCTTGGTTGTAATGTTTTCGGGCGGCTCCCACGTGGCCCGCGCAAGCGGATAGCCTTCCCACTTGACCAGATATTGCAGATCTGTTCCGGGGGCTCCAGTCTCGGCAAGAATCTTGTCGACCGGATACACATCTAGCTGAGCGCTTTCTGCTGTAGAATCGGTTCCGATGGAGTCATCATCTCCTTCACTTGACTCGCCGGAGTCGAACACCACGGGTCGTTTGGCTTTGCTCATGGTACGATGTTCCTTGCGCATAAAAGCTTATTGTTTCATAGCATGATGCGCAGCAGCGCGCCGTTGAGAAAAGCGCCGGCTTCTGGAAGTCTTACTGTTCTGAACACGAGATCAGAATTTCCCAGGCACGTGTCATGCTGCGCTTGACGTGAGGGTCCCTGGACCGAAGTGAGACCGCTTGGAGGAATGTGAGCAGTAAGCGACACTATTCACATTCAAGTTGTCTTCGTTGTTTGTTGTTGTAATGTTTTTGCAGGTGGTGGAAGTAAGAGCGACGATCTTGTGTTACGACTTAAAAGAGTTGTTGGTCGAAGGTGCAGGCCACGAATTTCGGGAACGGCCAACGCTTGCGACTGCCGGGATATATTTATGCAAGTGGGCAGGCATGCCTGACAGGGCACTCAATTCGCTCACTGTATGTTTCGACGCAGAGCACTAAAAGGTAGACAATGTGCGGACGAGGAAGTTTCGGCATTGCCAGCATTACTAGAATTTTAAGAGGTATCTTATCATGTCGCTAAGTATGCACATCACTCGTGAAAGAAAGTCAGCTCCACCCGTGCCGTCTTTCCTGCGTCGCCAGCTCGTCCAGAGAATGACATCTCCTCGAAAGAGCCGCAGACACAGTGCTGTGAGGCTGGGAGCATGACCCGTCTATGAAAATCCAAGGCTAGCTCCATCCTATGTTCGCTTCGCAATCACCCAAAGCAACGCTATGTGTATGTACTCCCTGCAGACGTGGCGGGCATCGGCCAGTCGTCCTCCGTGATACTGGACCAGAACACCCATGTCGCAGCGACGGCAAGTAGGGTGAATAATGTTGAGAAGAGACCGCCGTTGATCGCTCCCTTCGTGCCGTTGCAGATGTGGATGCTAATCACGTATTGGAAGACTTGGCCAATGGCGAAAAGCAGAGCGGCTCCGACGAGGAATACTGTGATGAAGTCAGCAATGAACTTGATCACTTTGGAGTGCGATCAACCTACGCATTGGTCGGATCTCCCCTAGCACCTTGAGGACCAAGAACGTCTCCAACAGGAAGTACACCACCAAGAAGACGAGTGGTACGAGCTGGTACAACGTGTACAGCGCGTATGCCTGGTTGGGTAGTGGGAGCGTATCGTCGAAGAAGCCGGTCCAGCTGAATGCCGTGTCGAGTGCGATGTAGCCAGTGCCAACGAACAGCGCCGCCGCAGAGCCAAAGACAAGTCCGATCGAAAGTGGTGTACCGTCGTCGATGAGCTGGTATCCGACTGCGCCATTCATCATGAGGATCCATAGTGTAGCAACAACAGCAGCGATGTGGGCGGCAGAAAATGCGCGTCGAACCGCGCCATCCAGCGGAAAGCCTCCAATCGTGAAGATCTCACAGATCTCAATGATTATGTATCCGATGAGGAAGATTTGCATTTCCCTGTGCCTCGACGTTAGTATGTCACGTCGCAAAATTCGTCTCGCATTGAATCGACTGACCTTCTACCAACCGCGGCCTTTTTGCGATCCGTTTTCCATAGCAGGAATACCGAGACCAGAATCGCGACGAACGCGATGAGTATTGACCCTGCGAGAGGGTTAGATCTTGCACTTCCTTTTGTGGATATAATCGTCTCTTCCTGACGCACCCAAATTCGCGAGGTATGAATTCCCTCCCAGCGAAATGCCCGTAAGCTCGCAGCCGCCCCAGTACGGCTCACTTCCTCCTCGTGCCCTTGACTGATAGAACAGATTGCAGACCGGTATCGTAGCATGCCCATTGCCACTGTCTCGACAGAAGTCGTCCCATTTCCCGTAGCGCGACATGGTGTCTTTGGTGGTGGTGTGAACTCGGCGAGGTCGCGGCGGTCGCTCGACGTGAGGAGAGCGAGCGTTACGCGCTGGAAGCTTGAGTCGGGTTCGATGAGCAGGTCGTTAAGGAGCGTCGACGCTTTGCTGTTGGAACGAAAGGCTCCCTTCGCTGAATGACGGTCGCTAGACGTCGATTCCGGCCGTGATCGGGGGCAATGGCAACGAACAGCGAGGGTGTGCGCAAGCATGCGTCGAGCGAAATCGTGGAGAGTGAATCAAGTTTCGAGAGATTGGGTTGTCCGCCTAGCGACCAGTCTAGTGGAGCTGCATCATTTCGGGCGCTACGGCCCGCGACCAAGTGAAGGCTGGAAATGTTACGATTGGATGTAGACGGAGATGCGGCGATTGCTTTTCGAACGTCTGATGTCCGGCCGACGACCAACGATTTGATGATGATTTCGGTGTCGATCCGTGTGCGGTTGTAACTTGTCTGGACTTCTTCTCAAGTTCGCAGCATCATGAATAATAATCGCGGTTGAAGCAGCAAACCGCGAGGAGATCTTCGGTACGGGCGTGTCCCAAACAGTTATATTTGGCCGTCCAATTAGATCTAGCCGTCGCATAGGCCGGCAGCAAGGTTCGACTGCCCTTTCCATCATCACCTCCTGCACCTCTACACCATCTTCCCTGCTTGGGGTCCGTTTGACAGTTGGCAGATGTCCAACTTACTCGACTACTCGCTATTCTACACACTTATTTGGCCTTGTTCCAGAGCTCTTCAACAGCAGTTCCGTGAAGCAGCCAGAGAACCGTCAGATGCTCTTAGGCATGAGGGCATCCATCTTACTCTCAGGGCAGCGTCATCATGCACGGGACTTTGCTGGAAATATCAAACAGATCCCTTACCCTTGAATCTGCCAATCTCCGGGTGTTCTGGTGTCACAGTTCAAGCTCCATTCATTTCGACCTCCTCACGTATGCTGAAGGGTGAAGGGACTGCTGCATGAGGCTGCGACGGCCCTGGCACATCTCAATCTGGGGACCGTGGACATCACGTCAGGCACGTTTGGGTCATGCGAACGAAGTCTCGGATTCCAGTCCGTGCTCCTGCCAGATCTGCTGCGCGCCCGCTGATGCGTCCGGGTTATTTGCTTGAGAATTTGCCACGGACCGCTCGTTTACAAACCCCGCTGATGCTGCCGCACAAAACACTCCTTTCATCTTCGCCAAAGGCCGAACGACTTCTCACCGAATGACTAGGTTTGCTCGTCCCAATCTGCCAACAACACCAGTCGAGCTGCTGCATCGCCGAGTCCCGTTGTCCACGGCCGCCAGCTGTATCCTGCGATTGTCGATCAATGTCTTCGCGTGAGGACAGTCCACCGGCTGTCTGCATCTTTTCATGGGAATCACGGCTGCATTGATCTCCGTGGCTGTAGGCATACCCCTTCTCAGGAAGAGACCGTCATTTGTACGCTCATCGATGGTTCTTTCGCCAGTCGGCTCCAATACATGGTTCAATTCTGGCTCTTCAAATCATCTGAGGTCAGTCCGTCCTCGGTCCTCTCATTTCACTGGCCGCGGCTGCTGGGCCATGTCGCCTACGAAGCGAATTCATTCACTTCGGAATTTCCGCGCTACTTTAGCGCACTTGCGAGTTACGTCAGCCATTTCTTGACCAATGTTCTTGCTCAGCTCTTCGTCTCTATGGCTTGCGATGCTTTGGCATGGTCAATACTCGAGATGACGGTGAAGCAGAAGAGCTCGCGATATGAATTAGAATGGCGTCGCCAATCTCATGCTGGACACGCAGGGAGCATGCGGCAGACACTGAGGATACAATGGCGGTCCATGTTGGAAGGGCAGTGCAAAGTACGACTTTGGGTGTCACATTTACATGTACGATGGATCCCCTCAAGGTCCGAGTCGTGCCCTGAGCCATTTCTACGACCGTATCGACACCAGTCGAGGATTTGAGTAATCACGCATAGATGCCCATTTGCATCATGAATCCAACATAAGAGTCGACGGTCATCATGGAAGGTTTCACTCATACCGTGGCGGGTCGCGCTGGTAGCAGATCTTTCAATTTAATCCGTTCATGGACCCATCGTCCGTTTCGTGCGCAGCGTCTCCCGCCCTCGTTCAGAGCTGTGACAACAGCTTCGATCGCCAGCGCCAAACTTCCAAAACACTCCCACCACGGCAAAGCGAGTAGACCCACAGCCCAAAGAAAATTCGCTCAGTCTCCACAACCATGATAGAGCATACTGATGACCTCAAACCGCAGATGGAAATCTGTATAGCCTTGGAGCTGAAGATTCGCCATGCATTCCCTCTGCATGACTCGAGATTCTTTAATGCTCGCTGTGATCTTATCGACGAGCCGACTGACAGCTTCGTGCACCAAAGTGTGCATCTCAACGCCTCGCTCCCGCAGTCCGGCTAGTATGATGTCGCTCTCACGGAGAGTACCGAGCGACTGGCCGGTCAAAGGATGCGAGAAGCTTTCTCTGTTGAGTATGGAAAGCGTTTTGCAGTCCAGAGACATCGTCGTCGTTCGATGAGGAAGCTCAAAGATTTGGACCGATACTTCCTTGATGTTTCGGTACATGGCTGGCATGGAGAGTTCGGTCTTGATCCATTTCTCGACTTGGGCACGTCCTTCGCGGAATCTGAGGACAAGTATGACACGCCGACCTTTATAGAAGAATGGCAGGGCCTCTTTTCGCAGTGGACGGCAGACGTTCATGACTGGGGGATAGTACGAGGACGCCTTGCCGTGCCAGGGCATGCTCGATGGTCGTCCGATGATGATTGGCTTGTCGTCGTCGAACAAGCGCTCCAGGATCAGAAGCCGAAGCTCTTTCGGAAGATGAAGGAGTCGCGAGGCTGCCATTGGATCTTGACCACGGGATGATGGTGGTGTCTTGCCTGTCCGCTTCACATGTCTTACGTTCACATGCTGGTGAAGATTGGAGGTAGTCAAAGATGCTGGAGCTTTGAGACAGTATGAAAGGCTCTCCGAATTCGTCAGTGGGTTACAAGAGATCAAAAGAGGTACTGGATGAGTAGTGAATATTGCACGGGAAGACCGTGTCGTCTTGCTGAAAGCCGAGCGGGCGAAGTGGAGTTGGAGTTGGCAAGTTGGCAAGCGAAAGCTCAGTCTAACCCAATCTAGCACTAGCTCGAAAGTCGCACCTGCCAAGCCCACTCCAGCGCAAATTCCCAAGTTCACGACGACGTTCTTTGACAGGCTCACTCCACGCACGACACCTCCCCTCATCAAACCGCAAAGATGTCTCTCGTCACCGGCGAGAAGTCGAACTTCCAGTTCATCTTGCGTCTCCTCAACACCAACGTGCGTATACACTGCCCCACGAATCCCGCTCGCGAAAACGCCCGACCGATCCGATGGAGGCACACGAGGCCGATGGAAGATGCGAATACTAACCATGGAGCAGGTTGATGGCAAAGAGAAGGTCATGTACGCCTTGACCAAGATCAAGGGTGTCGGTCGCCGATACAGCAACTTGGTGTGCAAGAAGGCCGATGTCGACCTCAACAAGCGGTACAACTCCCTCGCCTTTCGAAACATGGCCTGCGCCACGGCTGTCCGGACAAACAAATACTAACGCACCATCTACAGCGCCGGCGAGCTTACCTCCGAAGAACTCGAGCGCATCGTTACCATCGTCCAGAACCCGACTCAGTACAAGATCCCCACCTGGTTCCTCAACAGACAGCGCGACATTGTGGACGGCAAGGACTACCAGGTGCTCGCCAACGGTGTGGACAGCAAGCTCCGTGAGGATTTGGAGAGACTGAAGAAGATCCGTGCCCACAGGGGTCTGCGTCACTACTGGGGTCTCCGTGTCCGTGGACAGCACAGCAAGACCACCGGTCGCCGGGGCAGGACTGTCGGTGTCAGCAAGAAGAAGGGTTGATTGTGTGCGGTTTTCATGGTACAACGAGATGGTGGGAATGGCGTCTACATCCGACAGATGGCCTCTGGCGTACTGTCTTGCATTTTGGGGTGCTATAGCGGTCCGCACGCTGCGGTAAAACGCGAATGATAGCTCAGCCACAATCCAATCGTCAAGTTCAGCATTGGTCATTGTGTCACTGTGAAGGAAGATGGCACGGGATCAGGAGACTACGAACATAGGACCCGCGAGGATGCAGTGATGGCCCATCGAACAATGCTCAACGTCGGTATCGGTCGACTCCCACGTCGCCTGTTCCATCTCAATCTCTTGCCCACTCCATGTCGATGGGTCGATGCGTGAACATGTTGATTATCGTGTGACTTGGCCTTTCTGACATAACAGTCCCTCCTGTAGCTGGCCCTGCAGTCATGTGGGTAAAGACTGAAGACCACTAGTACCTTAAGTGCTCTTCAACGTTGGAGGGACTCGCTGTTGACGTTCTTCGCCGGACAGGAAAATCCAGCTCAAAGCTGGAGCAATGCTTTTCGTGAAATCATAATGCGTATGCTTTCTTGCAAGTTAGATACGATACCAGAGAAATGACATTCGCAATGCCGTCGTCGGAGCTGAGGCGAATGTATCTCCGTCCAGTGTTGTACATAGTAATAATAA
>AFIR01000740.1:0-61503 GCA_000223685.2 Zymoseptoria pseudotritici STIR04_4.3.1
TGTGAGAACTTCGCCAAAGCGAAGCGGATGTCGATGGCCATAGTGGCTGATGTCGTGAAGGTCAGCGCTGAAAGATTAGTGATTGTAGCAAATAGACCTTAAAAGGGCCGAGCAAAGAGACGTGTCGACGATGCGAGGTTTTTGCATCTCACTGTGACACTGTCATCCGTGAAGTGAAAGTGAAGGTCGCAGATGTGATGTTGTAAGGTGGACGGTGGAAGGGCGAATGTAAGACGCGAGAGGAAGGCACCCGTGGACGGCTAGCGGCGGGATCGTCCGCGAGGGGCCAGGGTAAGTTGCGCAGACAGATCTCCAGCGCGTCGCTCGTCGACAAGCGCATTCGAGGCGCGAAGATTACTGTCAAGGAACTCCACCACCAGGCCCGACGTTGACGGCGACCCCTCGTTCGGATTGTTTGCCTCAAAGACTGTGCGTAGCTTCGGCGCGCTGTACTCACAAACGCTGAGCTAGGCTCCGGGTGTCTGCACGATCGCAACATGGCGCCCAAACGTGGATTGAGCATTGAACCGTCTGCGGAACGGGACGAGTTCATTCGCAAGCTGAAGGAATACCACGAGAAGCGCGGGTATGGGAGAATCTCTGCACATGCAATAAGTTCTTGCTGACATGTCCTACTCTCCTCGCAGGACGAATCTCGACCTGGAACCAAAGATCGGCATCCGACATATCGACATCCACAAACTTTACGAGCGTGTAGTTGAAGAAGGCGGATATGATCTAGTGTCGGACACAAAGGCAAAGCCTCTGATGTGGAGGAAATTGGCCGAGGAATTTATTGGCAAGAATCAGTACACAGCGGCGCAAGCTTTCCAGATCAAGAACGTCTACTACAAGAACCTCTGCGCATACGAGATAAGCACACACTGGAAACAGGAGCCGCCGCCGAAGGAGATCCTGGAGGATGTCACCGCGAAAGGCGCAAACGTAATGACGCGAACGCTGGAGAACTTTGTGAAGCCGCTGGGTCGCGAGCAGGAACCCGTCCAAAATGGCGATGGCAGCGATGCCAGTCCAGAGCAGAAGACACCCAAGGAAGAGAAGATCGAGGTCGGAGACGAGCCTGGCAGCGCGGCTGGGCGCTCAACACGTGGCCTTCGACAACAACCACCGCAGCGACAGCTGTTCCAGCCCGAGTCGAATCCCGGCCGAAACATCCGCACGCAAGGTCAAATACCACAGGCCTCTCCTACCCCTCATGCCATGGCGAATGGAACTTCATACGCGCCGCCAGCCACACATGGCGCCTCCGCGACATTGGCCTCATACGAGCCCTCGCAAGCCTATCCGCTATCTCTCAAACCTGTCATCACTCCGGCGAACAATCCCGAGTTCTACCGAAACGAACGAAAGAGGAAGCTCGAGGCCAGTTCTGGGCCGTTAGCAAAGAAGTACAAGAACATTATGCTTCCCGGTACCGGGTTTATTGGACCCAACATCTACGTGCGAGCTCAATTGGCCCTGCAGAGCGGCATCGCGGATGAAGAACAGTACGCGCTGCACCATCTTGTCAAGATCAGTCATGAACGGGGAGAGAAGTTTCGATTCGACCAGTTTCCTGGACTTGCCGACGCACTTGTGAAGAAGGTCATATCTGTTACGAGCTTGTTCTACGACATTGACTGGGACGTGATGTACGATGAGGAATTCTTCGCTGGCGATGATGAGACTCTCAATGGCCTGGATGGAACCCCCGACATTGTGCAGAGACTCCATTCACGTGTTCCGGTGATCTTCGACGATACAATCCTGGACTCCGCGTTTCTGTCCAAGATCAACGTAATGACCGAGGCGGCTCTGATCACACGGAACATGTGCTTGCAGGAGGAGAATGCTCTTTACATGTCTCGACTTCCACTCGTTCGAGACTTGATCGCTGTCGTTTTGCACATGCCCGATCATGTCAGCATCGTGGAATTGCGGCAGTACGTGCTCGACATCGCTGAGCAGGTTCTGAAGTACATCGATGTGGGTACCCAAGATGCCCTATACCAAGGTCTGCTTCGACAAATCACTGGATCAGACCGAGGGGCAATCGTCACAGCTTTCAAGACCGTCAGCAGAATTGCCATGACACACCGAGCACCGAAACGACTCGACGATGTTCCCCTTGAAGTGCTCAAACGTGCCCAGGACTTCCTGCTCGTGGAGGACGAGGAACTTCGATCAGCGTGCTTGGACTTCTTCATGCAATTCACATCCATCAGTGACAACGTGGAGATATTGCTACGATCACTGAACACTGAAGCACTCGGGCGGCAACTCAGTCGATTAGTCTTGTTCAACGCGAAAGAGCACCGGGAGACCCGGCCATCCAAGCCGGTTGAAGTTGATAACAGCATACCGCCTCCGGTCCCGCGTCTGTCGACGAGTCTTGTCGAGGGTCTTCTAAAGATGGAAGAACCGGAGCGATCCTCCGAATGGCTGAGAATGTGCTTCGTGGCGGATCCCAATGCCGAAATGACTCAGATCTCGCTTTGGCAAGCATATCAGAGCACTTTCGGACCATACCAGGTATCTCACCCACACCTGATTGCAGGAGAGTTCATCAAGAATGTCAGCACCACGTTTCAAGGCGCGACTGCACAGGTGGCAGGGTCGAACAAATATGTCATCCGTGGAATCAAGTCGCGCAACGTTCCTGTTGATACTGGTATGCTACCAGGCGCCAAAGCAACAGACAAAGGCAAGGACCTACATCGCTGTCACTGGACAATGACCGTCACAGTGGAAGGCGCGCGCGATCCAGTCACCGGCATCGCGTCTGCGCCCTCGACGCGAGAACAAGAGTGCGCAGAGTGGTTCAGATCAAATGATGATATGCTGAAACACATATTGAACAACCATCTTCAACTGCCGAGGAAGGCTGCCCCGCCACCTGATTCCGATCAAATGGACGTCGATTCGAAACCCGCCCGGTCTTCTGCCACGCCATCGGGTCAATTGCCGAACGGCGCCAACGGAGTCCACGGACACTCGTTCAGGGACAACCTGGATTTCGAGGCCGCCGACAAAACGACGTATCGATGCCGATGGGCAGAATGCCAGCGCTCGTCTGTCGACTTCCCGAGTGGCAAGATTCCTCGCACCACACTCTTCGCCAGGCATATTGAGACACACTTACCCGAAACGGAGCCATCAAGATCCAAGCACAACTTGACCACGGAGCAAGCTTCGGCGCCTACAGAGGGGGAGATCTTCAGGTTGACAGTGCTCGAAGACGAACGCGGAGACGCAGCAGGAGTTCCCTTACGTGCTGCTCTGGTGCTGCGGAACATTGCCAAGTTTATGCCGAGAAAGGAGAGTGGTCCTAAAGATGCGACAAAGAAAGGGACGACTATGGATGTGAAAGAGTGGCCGGAAGACGTTCTGTTCAGCAGTGAGGTTAGGGAGCGTCTGTTCTATGCGATGTCTTACAGCAAGACATTAAGGGATTACATGGGCACGATCTTCAGGGCTCTGAAGCAGAACGGCGGTTAGGTCGGATCGTGAGGAAAGGTGCTTCGTGGGTTAGCGAGGAGTTCGACTAGATGGCATGAGCACCATTTGATGTATCAGTAACAGGAGATGTGTCGTCAGTAGCAGACGCAGGCATTTGCAGCTCTTATCGCGATAAGAAGCATGCCCATGACGTCCCAGCGTGGACTTACGATTGACAAGTGTACTACAGCACTACAGTACTACAAGGTATAGGCGGGTGATCCGGTTCGTCGATAGGTAATTAAGAACGGTACACGACGAGGTTCACAGCCAAGACAGCTGTCTAGAGAGCGTATCACGCTCCTGGTGTCACGAGCCGATCGCTAGCCGGCTGCCGGGGAAGCATGTGAAGTCACTGTGATGGCGTCAAAACAACAAGAAAGGTGTGAGCCTTCAACGGCGGTGAACGATAGAGAACCTTCGACGGCCCTCGTCGGGCAATAGACTGTACAATTGCAATGACATCAATTCCGCTGCTTCACTCTCTTTCGTTCACCATTGTTTCGCAATCCTCAAGGTCAAGTTGTCAGCGGACTCGATCCAACCACCAGACGGAGACCCTGGTTATCTAAGCTCCGAGTCTGGACTTCACAGCACCTGACAACACGATCACGGCCACACCACCCAGTCACATCAATCTGGTACTGTACTCTCCATCCGGTGGAAGCTTCAATTGTGAGCTCTCCGGCATCCCGTACGACTGCAATAATACTTCGACCTGCCATTCTTTGGTCGATAGCTTGGTGGCATCCGTGTCGAGGTGTGCGGCTCTGCTCTTATCGCCGACCTCCCCCAAGACAGCTCAACAGCTCGTGTGCCTGCATGTTGGATGCCTCAGTCTCAGTGATCATGGCGTCCTCAGACTAGCATCGAGTCACCTGCACCATCGTCTCGCCTGGGACATTCTCAACAAACCCTTCTCAACTCGACTCCGAACACTTTAACAGCTCCATCCAAGGCTTCCCGTGAACATGGAGCCATCATCCACCCGCTATCGGCCCACCACTACGACGTCCTAGCATCTGGACGACAACGCTGTATACAACATCTTCGATTCATCAAATTCCTATTGCAACGCCTGCACGACCCTTCCTCGATCTTGCAGAAATGCATCAACATCCTCGACCCTCGCCTCGTAGCGCTTCGGCTGCGAGCAATCCTCCCACGAATCCAGAAAGAACGAACAACCCACGAGATCGACCGCCTATACGCAACAGATCCAGCGCGGATCTATCTTCATACTCGGAAAGAGCTGCTGCGGATATGACAGGCGAGTCTTCTCGAGGGGAGAGTGCCTCTGGAGGAGGCCAGGATCGCGAATCCACAAAATTGAACCAGATTATACAGGTTGGTGGACGACCTGGGTTTGCGATAGATTGGGGAGAAGGCGCTGACTGATTGGTACAGCATTTTCACTCGAAGGCTGCATTGATGATTTGTTCGTCGCGCGCGAATTTGCCCCAAGTTTATAACAGAAACGGGGATATCAAGCAGAACAGATGGGTTAGTCTACCGATCCATATGTCGTCCAGCTAGCGACGGCCCAAATGTCGACCCTTCAAAGCGGAGTCGAGCGGCTCAGTCAGAGCTGTCAGCTGTCGAAACGCATCTACCAGGGTGTTCTTGGATTCGCTACATCTCGAGCATCCTTGCATTGTTCCCGATTCTCTCGTTCCGAACATTGAGGATTCGATCAAGCTGACAGTATCATCTAGTTCAACGTAATACTCGACGACACTGATGTGCTCCTCGACGACTTGCAACATTGGAGAGGACCTGACCTATCCGAGCAAAGACCGGTTCCACTTGTGATTGAAGTATACCTGGACACCTCGCACCTGTCACACAATCAAGCACTCGTCGCCATAGATGATGCTGGAAAGCGCTGGGATGTTGCCGATGCTTTGGGATCATCCGCCGAGTCCAGTCCACGTCCTTCCAGAAACGGCGGACGCTTCTGCGAAGTTGTGCTCGAACGGTGGACAGTCGAGCTAGGTGATGCAGAGGACTATTCCAAGTCCGAGATCAACGATGCGCTTCCGAATGTGTACAAGAAAGGAGTGGTTCTGTTTAGGTCGCTGTTCACACTTGCCCGCCTTCTGCCCGCTTGGAGGCTGCATCGAAAGCTTACTAGGCAGCCCGGTAGCCACCAGGCGCTTCGCATGAAATTCCGCATAAGACAGGGCCATTCGACGTCTCGGCGAAAAGACTTGCTCTACGCGCCACTTTCTCCTTCAGAACGTGATGCGGGCTCAGTAGTGGAGCGTCATCACATCTCTCCTCTTCTTTGCCGCTCTGGGCCTTTGTCGATAACCGTGGATTATCGAACACATTGCGAATTCAGCGTGGCGGACGCAGAGGCACTGCTGAGCTCTCGATTTCTGGGACTGGACGCAGGAGTTCCTACAGTTCCGGTTGGGAGATCGCTCCCTGGAGCACACAGCGAGCAATCCCGCGTGCGATACAGCAGCCTGGCGGGACACACTGGTCAGCAGACCGCTCGTGTCGGAGCTTACGGCAGTCTCGGTACCTTCCACGCCGCGGATAAACGTGGCTCGCCAGTGACGGAGCTCAGACAACGAGTTCAAGACGACGAGGAGGAAGAGATGGAGGCGCAAAGAGGCTCCACTCGCGAGCGCGACATGCCACGCAGGACTTCCATCAACTTGGTCACCAACCCGCCATTCAAAGCTGGCTCCCTGGCTTCTTCACCAAAGCCATCGCCTTCACCCAGCACCTCAATGGGGAGAGACTCGAACTTTCTCCGAATGGCCAGCACTTCTGCCGGCAAACGCGTCTCCCTCAATACACTACCACAGCAAGCACTCCGTGCGCCTCACATTCCCAATGAAACGGCGATTGCATCTTCGGGCTCATCATCCCCGAAACCTGCGCCTATGCATCGATACAGCAGCAGCTTTGCCAACAGAAACAAGCGCTTCGTCTCACCCGGCAGTAAGACTGGCGAGAGTGCGATGAGCGCCGCGAGTTCTGGAAGAGCCAGTAGCTCTTCAAAAGAAAAGCCAAGCGGTCAATTCGCGTCCGGCACACCTGGTAGTTCCGGCAGCGGCCAGACAGACGACGAAGACATTGCGTTCTTCATCTCAGAGGTCGAGCGCGCCAAGAATCTCCCCAGTTTTCATGCTCGTCCACCCTCCCGCGGTAACACCGTCAACCTCGCCAAGTACAGCAGTCTCGGCGCTCCAGGATCCCAGCTCGCGGAAGAGATGAGTTCATCTTCATTGATCCAGACTTCCGCTACACCACCCAGTCGACGTCTGTCAAATGTGCCAGGCTTGTCGATATCATCCTCGCCCTCTCGCGCTTTGGCCCACGCACCACATGTACGCTCGCGACTATCGGCGCATAGTATCGCGGAGGAAGTCACCGGCGCATCTGCAGCGTCAGGAGAAGGCTCAGACAGTCCGAGAATACAGGAAGAGGAAGCGGAAGACGAGGACGACGATATGCCGTTCATCTTCGCTTCGGACAATGTCTGAGGGACATGGGCGGCGGCGTTTTGGTGCGAACTGTTTACAGCATTGTTTTGGGATTCGGAAGACGTGGTTCCGGACGAACGAACAGAGAGTACAGCAAGGCGTTAAGCGAGGGTTCTTTTGCAAGCATGAATCGGTTTGTTCATAGCTATAGACTGGGATGGGCATGTGATTACCCAGGCGATGGACGGGGGGCTCATTAGACAAAGGATGTCGGAGTTGGCCTGTGGGGATAGATGCATTCAAGGATTCGAGGCAGCTAGAATGGAAGAGATGCCCAGCCTATGCGGTGCGCTGTTCTCCTTTCTTTTCGGAATGAGTGTTGGCACAGCCTGTGGAGCAGCAATTGGACATGATTCTCCTCCACGCGATTGATTATTTTCGTTTTGTCTGGAGTACGAGAATTCCTCACGCCCACGCACGTAACATGCCGCGGACACGTGAGATTGAGGTAGTGTAGAACGAAGCATCGAATGGACAAATCGCGTGGTGAAGCAATCGGCATCTGATCGTTATCGGGGGCCGCGGGACCGATCCGCGCGCCTGCCCCCACTAGCTCATTCACCGCGTCGACGACCATGCGACAAAGACTCCGTCGAGTCCGACCGCCAGTCTGTCGCCTCTGTACAACCGAGTCGCAAGCTCAGGCGAAGGAGCATGTCACTCTCACCGAACCCCTCAGCGGCCGTCGTCCCGCCTTCGCTACACAATGGCAGCGTCCGACCTCAGCTTACCCGATCCTCCCAATCATCAAACTCCACCTCGACTAGGCATGCTGCAGCAGCGCACGCGAGTCCAGGATCGGCAGCAGGCGACCAACTCAAAGTGCGTCAACAGCACCACAAACCCGGCCGCCATGCGAAAGTCGTGCTCCCGCGAAACCACAGCAGTGCGAGGAATCTGGTCAAGTACGCCGAGCAACACTCCCGTCAACGATCTCACGAGGGCGACACCGAGATTCGATTACCAGGGAGTCTGGACGAGGGCAGACCTGCGATGAAGCGCAATGCGACGGCGTATCAGCTCCCGCGCAATGCGTCGAGTGCGAAGTTGAAGAAGAACTTGTCGCATGGGCAGTTGACGAGGTTGACGTCGGGGAAGAATCTGATGGCTATGGCGGCGAATGCACAGCGGGCACCAACGTCGCCGAGATTGAAGGGGAGGAGTAAGAGGCCGAAGTCGGCGGATATCGTCATGTTGGAGAAGGGGTATCAAGAGCGCGGTGCGGAGGACGGGAACGAGGTGAGTGCGAAGGAGAAGAGCGGTGGTCCGAGAAAGGTTGGATTTGATGTGGGAAGCGGAGATCAGGACGATCAAGACGGCCCTCAGATGGAGATTAGTGGACTACAGGAAGACGAGTGGACGGAAGAGAGTGCCAGCGCGAGTCCGTTCAGTACGCGGCAGAATACGGCGAACAATTCGAGGAGGACGAGCACGGTGGCTGAGAAGAAGCCTGCTGTGGCATTTCCTTCGTCGTATGTCATTGAAGCGAAGGCGAAGCGTCATGTGGAAAGACAGCAACAAGAACAGCACCAAGAACAGCCGAGTGCACCACCTCCGCCACCGAAGGCTGTTCAAGAGCCGTCGTCGGAAGAGGAGGATGAGGATGAAGATGAGGAAGAGGACGATGATGAGGATGAGGAGGTAGATGCAGACAGTGAGGACGCGAGTCCAGCGAGTCCACGAACATTGCCACGAATACGAAAGGAGTCTCATCCTCCCGGAGAACAAGCAGAGTCGCAAAATCGAGAGAAAGTGCGACCCGAGCCTCAACAGGAACCTCAACGTGAAGCACGTCCAGAGCCTCAACCAGCGCCCGCAAGACCGCAAGCATATCCCACGGACACACGCCGAAGCTCGATACAGTCACAACATAGAGAGCATCCGAATCCTGCAGCACGGCACCTCTTGAGCAAGACACAGCCAAATCCAGCGCCTGCACTTGTGAGTAACGTCAGTGCCCTGGACGACAACCACAGTATTCGAGGATCTCCCGCGCCATCTCTCCGCTCTTCGCGATCCAACCTCCAAGACGGTTCAGCAGATCCGGAAGGGGATGAGCTGGTTTCACGTTTCGTACCGAGCACATCTCATCCCTCTGGCACCAACACGGCGGTGAGCACTCCGAAACAGACAGGATTTCACACTCCCGACCAGGAAAGTGGCCTTTCAGCTCAGCGGAGAGAGCACCACGCCTCAGGCGTGTACAGTGGTCCCGCCAGTCCCGGCTCCACCGTCTCAGGCTCATCCGGCGCTACCACCCCCGCGATAGGACGATCCCGGACAGAGATCCGTCTCCTCCAAGACAAAGCCCTCGCGGACCGCGAAGCGACCCACGACATTCAGAAACCCTACCTCCCCGCATGGCAATACGACCGCCTCAACAAATCCCTCCGCTCGACCTTCTCCCTGCACAACAAAGCCACCTACATCTACAGCGCCAACGTCGGACCAGAAATCTTCCAAGGCCGTTTCCGCGCCGTCAACACCGAATTGCGCGTTGTGCAGAAATTCCGCGACCCCATCGGCGAGGCCACGGCGAGGTTGAGGAGTTGTAAAGGCAGTAAATTGCAGCAGTCGCGCGCTGCTGCGCCGCAAAAGAAGTCCGGCGGACCGGTCGTGCCGCCTGGGAGAAACACGATTTCATTCCCTGCTGCTGCTGCAGGATCGGCGGCGCAGGCGCAGAGGACGAGTCATTTGTCCAAGTCGAGTTCGCCGCCGCATCATCAGAGCAGTCCGCTCGCTGCGGGGGCGCATAATGCTAGCGCAGTGAGGGTCGGTGGGGATGTCCCGAGGCATAGGAGGGAGGTCAGCTTCGCGCAGACCCCGCCGCAGAGTAGGCAGGTTGGAGAAGAGGGCCAGAAGGAGTTGTCGCCAGATGTGATTGCGAGGCAGTTGTGGGATGCGGTGTGATGGAGTGGTGACTCGCACTTTGGCGTGAGTGAGTATTTGGTAGGCTCGCGATTGATTTGTCGCTTTTGCTTGACTCTGCGTGTTAGCGAGGAGTTGGTCGGCGTTCTGGGACATCTTTATTTGGTCTGCTATTGATTACGAAGGGGCGGCGAGGAATAATGAAGGGATGAACAGTCTTTCCTGTCCCATTTCAAGATCAAGACCAGGAGACCTCGAACCAAGGGTCTTATTCGACTGTGCAGGCTATGGCGATAGCCTTTTCATGGGTGTCGCTTTGGGTTGTCGTGGATTTCACCCCCTGGCTGCCGGCTTCGACTCCGAGTTTGAAATTCCTTGACGGGTCCGGTTGAGTGTCTATCACTACTGCTTTACATGCCCGCTCGACGCCTAGACATGCACTCCTCGAGGAGGATACTATCGATCCAATTCGTCACGTACTCGAACAGGAGGTGGATTGGTGCAAAAGTCAACGACTTGACCCTCATGAGCACTTTGACTTTACGATCCATGGACATCCAGATTCTGGTGGTCTGACCATCTGATGGCAAGCAACCCGTGGACACGAACGATTTGCTGCTGGCATCTGGCAATGTCGTTCGACACGGGTTCAACCCCGGATTGGTGGAATTGTTATGGTCCCATTGCCATGTCCTCGTGTCAGACTCCAGATGCTTGATAGCCCAAGTGGCTACAAGTCTAACATATTCATGGCCTGCCAGTCCTCCTCCCGTCCACTCCACGCAACACCGCCGTTCCTATTCTCCCAAAGATGCGCTCCATCCTCCTCCTCGTCGTCGCCGCATTGGCAGCAGAAGCATCTACCCCACGAATCCCCATGCGCCGGCCAAGACCTCCTCTCGCCGATGACACCCCCAAGGACTCCATCAACGACGGCTCATCCTCTCCCGTGCCCCATCAAGCCTCCTTTGCCCAACTCATCGACCACTCCAATCCCTCTCTCGGCACATTCCCCGTCCGCTACTGGTACGACACCACCTCCTGGAAAGGACCCGGCTCACCCATCGTCTTTGAAACACCCGGAGAAGTCGACGCATCGGGCTACACTTTCGCTTTGGGCAACACTTCCATGGACGGTCGGATCGCAGCGGAAATCGGTGCGGCGACGGTGTTGCTCGAGCATCGCTATTTCGGCAAGTCGATCCCGGTCGAGAATTTGACGACGGCGAATATGAGGTACTTGACGCTGGAGAACTCGATGCAGGACTTGATTTACTTTGCGAGAAATGTGCGGCTTCCGTTCGCGGAAGGATGTGCGAGTACGGCTACCGATGTACCATGGGTGATTCTTGGAGGTTCTTACGCGGGTTCTCTGGCGGCGTGGATTGCGACTCTCTATCCCGACACGTTCTGGGCGTACTACGCATCTTCCGCACCGAAGCAGAATCTCGACTGGTTCTGGCAGTTTTGGACGCCCGTGCAAAAGGGTATGCCACAGGATTGTCGTCAAGATGTCAATGATGTGATTGATCACATGGACGAGGTTCTTGAGCATGGTAGCGAGGAGGACGTCGCCGCGCTGAAAGGGAGGTTTGATATGCCCGCAAAGCTTGAGAACGACGACTTTGTAAATGCGCTGGCGCAGATAGTCGGGCAAGGTTGGTCCGAAAGGGGACTCGCAGAGGAAGCCGCCAAGAATGCCGCGAGGCCGAAGTTTTTCGTGTGGTGCGATTACATCGAAGACCGCGTCGACAAGGGCGTCCACCACGACGACTCCGTCGACCACGCACCCGTTGGAGTCGACGCCGCGCTGGACGGGTACGTCCGATGGTGGAAAGAATTCGGGCTGGACTGGGTGCGGACGGAGTACGGCTGCGCGGCGAACGACACGAATTTCGACTGTTTCAATACGCACGGCGACGACGTCGATATCCACGTAGACTGGTCGCGCGACGACTCGGACAATATCACCGCCATGTCGTATTTGTGGATGGTGTGCAGTTTTCCGTTTGAGAATAATTATGCTGGCCCACCAAAGGGGATTCCGGCGTTGATCTCACGGTTGATTACGCCCGAGTATATGATGGCGATATGTCCGTTGGCGTTTCCTCCTGGGCCGAATGGGGAGCTTGTGGGTGTTTCGAAGGGGTTGACGGCGGACAATGTGAATCGATTTACGGGGGGTTGGGAAGCGGTCAATTCGACGAGGTTGATGTACACTAATGGTGAGTTTGATTGTTGGAGGGAAATTTCGATATCATCGGATTATCGGACGGGTGGGCCAATGCAGGATTCATTGGAGGTGCCGGTGAAGGTTGTGCCGGGTGGGTTCCACTGCAGTGATATGTCGATTGAGGATGGGGATGTGAGTGAGGATGTGAGAAAGGTGCAGGATGAGGTTGTTGCTCAGTTGGTGAAGTGGGTTGGGGAGTGGCCTGGTAAGGGGGCCAGTGTATAGCGATATCTCTATCCTGCACGCAGGAGTTGTTCCACTCGCCTATGTGCATTCCTCCTTGAGTTCTTGCAAGTTTCGTCCACAGTGATAGCGCGGCTACAAAATCGCACTCCTCTTCTTCCGCCGTCTCTCCTTTCTATTGCCCAGTCGACCTCCTCGAGAAACAACCCACACACCAAATACAACCCTTGAAACCAAGCCTTCCCCCACAATATGAGCGCCAAACTTTCGAACACTGGACTCAGCCCGGACTTGGACGAATGTCATGTGTGCGAGCGCATGCGCCGCCGGAAACCAAGTTGGCAAGGCGGGAGGATGATCGGAACCTGCGTGCTGTGCACACAAGACTTCTGCGAGACGCACAAGAGCAAAGTCGAGGGTGTTTGCGAAATCAATCATGTCACCTACTATCGCAACCACCCGGACGAAGGAGCATTCCCGACTCTGGATGCGTACTTGAAGTCTGCAAACGACCACACTGCCAGGGACTGAGGATGTATATTGCTGGGTGGTTATGCCTAGCGACGATTCGGAGCTCGATCTGAACGTGGTTCGGCCGACGGCCGACGGCGGGCGGCATGGAGGGCGGTGAGGGCAGTCAAGGCCATATACGACCGGCTGCGCCCGGCGTTCAGCGAGTGAGCGATCAGTCTGTAACTATAGGCAGGCCATCGCCATAGCGTTTTCGAGCTTTCGTGCTGCTTGATGCACGCTGTGCAATCCGCCATTGGATTTACCAGATGAACAACGAATTGTCATTGTGGCGAGAATCAATCTTATTCTTCTTCGTCGCACACTCAACAGCAAGACCCAAAGTCCTCAACCAAGGGTCGTGCTCGCCATGTGTGTGTGATAGGTCAACCATGATCCTTCCAAGATCCAGGCCAAGAACCACAGAATTGAGCAGACTCCGCAAATGTTCTCCGTCGGACCATCGCACGAGGCCGAGTGGGAGTACCAAGGGGTATCGCGACCAGCTTCCTGCCAATCGCACGCGATGCAAGTGCGTGGACTCACTTCGTCAGTGGAACCGCATGGCAAAGGTGGTGGGACCGAGAAAGGCAGTGGCACAGTGTACCACGAAGCAATCTCGCCTCGTCTCGTCACAGTGATCACTCCGATAGTGTTTCTAATGTTCCGCAAGGATACCCTGACTTCGCCCCGGGGATGGGTTGTTCGTTGCCCTGACGTCGCGAGATTTGATGAGTCGGTCGCGCCATATCGCAGGCTGGTCAAGCGATATTGAATTGACCAGGGCCAAAAGGCCAGACTCTTCCATTGTACTTTGTCGTTCCTCCCAAGCCGCGGAGTGGGATGCGAGTGGAACTTTGGGACGCTCATCAATTCACCAAGCACATGTTCCAACGGCGCAACGAAGAGCCAAGTTTCTTTCCACGTTGTCCGGATGCTTGTGGATCTCGTTCTGCTGTGGTTCCGGACGGGACCGGCTCAACCGTTGGTTGACGCAGGTACAGGAAGATGCCGAAGTGTGTCGTGCATTGTTTCCGTCCCGTCGTACAATGGTGATTGAGTGCGACATTTATTGAACAGCTGGCTGGCGCACGCAGAGATTGCCATCCCTTGTGATACACTCAGTGCATCCTCGCGTGGAACACGGTGTTCTCGATCGCGAGTTGCAGGGTGGATCAGACACTGGGCGATATCGACGGAGGATTCCTCTGATTCACACTCGGCGCTACTCCAGCGATTTGCCGGGGTCAGGCCAGCGGCTAACTCAGCCTAAGCCCTCCAAGCCCGCGCGCTTGCCCCGATCGGTCGGTTTGCGCCTGCCGTCTGGAAATTGCGTTTCCTTCACAGCGCAAACTTTGTTTTTTCCGCCGAAAGTGAGTGCTTAATGCTTATACCCAAGCCTGCCGCAATCCTGCCCGTTTTCTCTCGGCTTCTTCTCAGATCTCTCTCATCGCTACAACCACCACATACCGCTGGCCGTCGGACTCTCTCACGCGCAAACACATTCCTTCTCAGTCGCAATCCCTCAGAGCATTTGCTTTGAACCACAGTCTTTCCAGACAACACGCGCCTTACCGTCCTTCGACCAGCACTCGTCCTCCAAGCGCATCCTAGCGACGCCGCACGACAACAACCGAACCGATCGACCTCACACACGACACCTTCGGCATCACTGTCTGCTGGAATCGACCTCACCGTTGATACCCATCGATCGTTGAATTGATCAATCAAACGACGCATCCCACAACATCGCCATCCGATCCGACATCATGCGCTTCCTCGACCTCTCCGCAACGGCGCTCGCCGCAGCTGCCATGCTCTCCGGAGTCTCTGCCGACGCACCTCCCAGCTACGTCGCAACATCACTCGACGTAGAACCAATCGTTCCCGGTTCTGCGACCGCGACCGCGACCACCACCTACTACGTAACACGCACCGTCCTCCGCGTCGTCGAGACCGTGACCTCAACCGGCAACGGCACCTCCTCGGCCTACACGACGACCATGGCCTCCACCGCAGCAGTGTCAACCGTCGAGCCATCTTCCACCGTCGAGCCATCTTCCACCGTCAAGCCATCTCCATCTCATTACCCCGGCCTCAACACCACCATCGTCTACGGCTCCGGCACTGGCTCTGGCGGCATGCCCGTGGCGACATACGTCTCGCCCCCTCCATCCACCGGTGCGGCCGGCAAACTCGAAGCCTTCAGCTTCGCCGCCGTCCTCGGCCTCGTCGCACTGGTTCTGTAAACCTCGTTCACTTCCTCCTCGACACTTTCAACATACACGACAATGACCTGCAGCTGGAGAGTGCTGGGCCACATTCTTCAAACCTTCTTCGAGAGAACGACGCGTTTCACGACTTTATGGCTGAATGGCAGCGATAACCTTCTTCTACCGACACCCCCTTTTGTGCTCTCTCTTCTTTTTTGTTATTTTCGGGAACCACTTTGGGACCCGGAACTTTTTGGTCGCCGGTGATGGATGGGTTGGGGTATCGGGTCGCGAACACTCCGGTCTGTGACTGTCGAGAATGGCTTTATCCACCCAGATGCCGTCCGTTCGGAGTCGCGCGCGGAGAGAGAGACACTTTTTCGATTCTTGTAGATAGCAGTTTTTGAGATATGGTCTTCGTGCCCGCTGCTTTTGCGGTGCGCTTGAATGGACTGATACTTCGACTGATCTCCCTGTGCCACTGGCTCAAATCATCTTTACGAGATCTCATGCTGTACAGCTATTCCGTTCAAGCACGCCATACCATGGGAGTGCATTGCAGCCAGTATCGATACTCGTAAATGAGGACGTGAAGTGAGCTCTGTTCGTATTCGGAGCATTATCCCGGAGGAAACGAGCGGGGACGGGAGCTTCTCGATGTTGATCCGGCCTGCCCGCTGCTGCATGACGTGCAGTGAGGTGGGATGGTCTACCACGCACCGACTTTTAGTGAACAACCACAGAGATTCGCCAATTCACACCTCTCACTCTGTGCGTTTTTAAATCTCTCCATCCTCGAGTCCTCCGACCACAAGTCCTACACCCATCCCGGATCCCTGCATTCAGCATCGACCACACCCCACAATGCAACGAGTCAAAAACGTCGGATACGACGACGACGACCTCTACTCCGACGAAGATGACTACGGCTACGGCGAAGAAACAGAAGGCGTGGATGCTCAAGGCCGCACAGCCGAAGACCTCGAAAACTTCGCTACCCTCACCCCCGTTGTGCGCGCCGAACTCGACGAAGCGGGAATTCCGAGCACGACCAAGGACATTGAAGATGCGCTGTGGCATTACTTCTGGGATGTGGGTAAGAGCGTGGCGTATTTGAAGAATGCGAGGACGCCACGGCCGGCGCAGGGGAAGAAGGAGAAGGTGGAGAAGGTGAAGGTGAAGAGCAAGTTTGATGAGGCGGCGGAGAAGAGTAAGGTTATTGCAGGTGAGTTGCGTGTGCTTCTTGAAGGTCTTGGGGGGAGAGCTGGGGTTGGGTATGATCAGGAGGACTGTTCAGGTGGGCATATTCTTGGTTCGATTTTGGAGAGAGTTTTGACTGATTGTTTTGGTTGAAGGGTATATGCCTCTACCTCCTACTTCTGCTCAGGACTGGTTTAAAGATACACCGTGGACTGGACTTCCTGCGAATGTGATTGCAAATATGGTACCCGCTAAGCCTTTTCGACCGAGCCCGAAGCTGTTGGGAGGATCCTCGAAACTGGCGAAACTGGCAGAGGAGCGACGCAAGAAGGCGGCTGCAGCACAGAATACTCCATCAGCACCCACCGACACCAACAGCTCGCTCGATCGTTTGAGCAAGCCCAAAGAGGCGAAAGAGAATGTACTCCCGATCAGAATCTCCGAGCCGAAGAAGTATCCTGCCCGCAGGAAGAAGTCGCCTTCACCTCCTCCTCGCGAGCCGACACCACCGCCAGAGGAGCCGAAGGAGCAGTTACCCGACTTGCGATCTGGTCCCACCGCGTTCGGACAGACCTTGTCTAGCAGTCTGCCGTATCCGCACAACGCAGCTCGCATGGCTCTCCAGGATCTATTGGGCTCGAGTCCCGAGTCCAACCCGTTCGATGGACCATCGCCGGACGATACAGTCCTGAAAGCGCAGGACAAGAGCAAAGGACTGAACAAGAAGTGACGAAACTGACCAGTATTTACCAAGTAGACAATACGAAAGCGGACACGAACGGCTTGGCCAAGAAGACTGAAGCACTCAAACTCGACGCGTCTGCGCCTGCAGCGCCGCAATCAAAAGTACGGAGCAAGAGTCTGGATGTGCCGAAACTCTGGGCGGAGGGCAAGTCGGCGAGGAAGTCATCGGCTGGGTTTGTGGTTGTGGGACATGTCGACCATGGGAAGAGTACGCTTATGGGTCGATTACTTCTTGATACTGGAGCTGTGGCGCAGAGGGAGATTGACAAGTGAGACCGTGACCCTTCGACTTGTGCGTCCGCATACTGACGACTCGCGGATAGATACAAGAAACAGGCGACCGAGATGGGAAAAGCGTCCTTCGCCCTAGCATGGGTCATGGATACGGGATCAGAAGAACGGGAGCGAGGCGTCACCGTCGACATTGCACAACATCATTTCAGTACTGAGCAGGCGAACTTCACTATTCTTGACGCACCAGGGCATCGGGACTTTGTTCCGAATATGATCGGTGGCGCGTCGATGGCAGATCTCGCAGTGCTTGTCGTGGACGCAAATCAACTGGAATCCGGCATGAAAGGTCAAACGAGAGAGCATATTTTACTGACCCACGCTGTCGGGCTGCGAAGAATTGTGGTGGCGGTCAACAAGCTCGATTCGACAACGCCAGCGTGGGATCAAGGGCAATTCGACAGCGTCAGTGCAGAAGTGTCGAAGCTGCTCGTTGAGACGGGGTTTACACAAGAGAATATCGCATTCGTGCCGTGCAGTGGACTGAGCGGTGAGAACGTCGTCAACATGACAAAGTCGTCGGACAACGGCTGGACCTCGAAGAGCCATGAGACGCTCCTACATCAACTGGAGATGTCCGCACCACCAGCCGTCACAGCGGAGACCGTCAACAAACCACTACGACTGCAAATCTCCGACGTTTTCAGAGGCGGTATCACCAACCCACTCTCGATATCAGGACTCATGCGCAGCGGCAGCGTGCAAATCGGAGACATCATCACAGCACAACCCAGCGGAGAAACAGGCGTAGTAAAAGGCATCGAAGTCGCAGGCGAAGTCCGAGAATGGTCCGTCGCAGGCGAGATACCCACCCTGCACCTCGTGGACATCGACGCGCAGCATCTCCGCAGCGGCGACGTCGTCTGCACTTCTCGAACGCCCATCACGGTCGTCAAGAAGCTGAATGTCAAAGTCACGGCTCTGGACAGTTTGCTGCCGCAGAGCGTGGATGTGCATATTGGGCGGATGCATGTGCCGGGTTTGATTAGTCAGTTGGTTGCTACGCTTGATAGGGAGGGAGAGGTGTTGAAGAAGAAGCCGAGGATGGTGAAGGCGGGTCAGAAGGCGTTGTTGAAGGTTACGTTGCAGGACGCGGTTCCGATGGAGAGGGGAGATCGGATTGTGTTGAGGGCTAAGGGGGTGACGGTTGCGGCGGGGTTGGTGGAGAGTGTTGAGACGTAGGTGTAGATGCGTCAATGGAAAGGCATAAGTGACTGTCGATGTTGATGTTGTGCAGATGTTCTGTGAATGTTGTGGTTGTGTTGTTGTCTAAGAGTGATGTTCACAGGGGAAGATCGATCACCGGCGCAAGTGCCGATTTAGCCTTGGCTCAATTGGCGGGCAGCCGGTCTCGAAACGGGGGTCTCAATTCATTATTGATTTCAAGATTGGACATCAACCGTCACGTCAGGCAGCACTCTGAACACCGACAAACAGTTAGGCCACGACACTTGTGACCTCTGAAATACACATCGCCTTCAGTCCCTCCCTTCCCACCCACCTCGCCGCCCGCTCGGCCCACAACCTCCAAGATGTCCCGCCGACCGCCAGCAGGCGCCGACCGCAGCGAACAAAACCGCGCCACGCTCAAACAACTCGTCAAACTGGAATCCAACAAATCCTGCGGCGACTGCAAACGCAACAAACACCCCCGCTGGGCGTCCTGGAACATCGGCGTCTTCATCTGCATCCGATGCTCCGGTATTCACCGGGGCATGGGCACGCATGTGTCCAAAGTGAAATCGGTCGACCTGGACACGTGGACCGACGAGCAGATGGCGAGTATGCTCAAGTGGGGCAATAAGCGGGTGAATAAGTATTGGGAATATAAGCTGGCGGAAGGGCATGTGCCGAATGAGGCGAAGATTGAGAATTTTATTAGGACAAAGTATGATAGTCGGAGGTGGGTTATGGATGGGCCGATGCCGGATCCGAGTACGTTGGATGATGGGCAGGGGGAGGATGATGAGTTGCCGTTGAATGTGGTGCAGGAGAAGGTGAAGCAGAGGGAGGCGAGTGGTGGGGTGAGGAGTGGAGGTGGGATTGCGGGACCTCCGAGGGCGAGGCAGCAGGAGGTGGATTTGTTTGGGGATATGAATGAGCCCGCTGCTGCTCAGCCTGTGAGGCCGAGTACGACGGAACCGGCGAGCAGTCGGCCTGGACAACCGAGAGCTCTTCCTCAGCAGGCGGCGGCAGTAAAGCAGTCGAAGCCAGGCGAGAGTTTGTTGGGACTGGACTTCTTTGGTGGAGCATCGGCAGCGCCTGCGAGGCCATCTAGCACTGGTCCTGGTACGCCTGGAACTGGACGGTCTGATCTGAAGCAATCGATTCTGTCACTATATGCCTCGAAGCCCGCCGCGCCGGCACCACAACCCGCCGCGAATGCATTTGGAGGCATGCAATCGCCTGCTTCTCCTGCTGCATCGCAGTCAAATGCTTCGGCGCTAAGTGGCATGGACGATGCTTTTGGCTCGTTGTCGTTCTCGTCTCCTGCACCGCAGCAGCAGAAGTCGACGCCTTTCTCGAACTTCTCCGCACCATCTGGCCATTCGAAACAGCCTTCAGTACAAAGGTCGGCCCTCAGTGGAGGCAGTTTCTTCGATGCGAAGCCCGCTCCTCCTCCCAAATCGAATCCTCCTCCACAATCGACCAGCAGCTTCAACAACGACTTTGGCAACGACTTCGGCGACTTCTCCTCCGCATCGCCTGTCATGTCTACAAAGAGCCCCGTAGCAGCAACGAGCTCCATGGGCGACCTGTTCGACATGTCTGCTCCCGCACCACCTCAAAAACCCGCTCCCATCACATCAGCCGGCTTCTCCGCCGCAAAGTCACCACCAGCATCAACCTACTCCAGCAGCGCCTTCAACCTTTCGCAGTCAACGCCCACTCCAGCCGCCGCATCAAGACCCACGCCCGTTGCGGCCTCCAACTTCTCCGCCATGAACAGCATGGATGCATGGGGTTCCAGCGACGCGTGGGCGACTCCTGACCCACCCGCTGCTGCTCCCGCGAAGGCCACCTCACCTCCAATGTCCACTCACTCAACCTCGACCTTCAAGTCCAACCCCGCCCCACCCGCTATGACCAGTGCTTTCGACTCTGGCTGGGGCGATCCCGAGCCTGCGCCTGTCAAATCTGCGACTACCGCGACCACGCCCGGCGCGAGTGGGTTCAGCGTGCAGCAGGATGAGGAATTTGGAGGGTGGAGTCATGCTAGCCCTGTTGCTACGAATCCTCCGAAGTCAGGTGGAGGGATGGGTGGAGGTGGAGGGTCGGATGATTTGTTTGGGAATGTTTGGGGTTGATGGGATTGAATCGTTGGTGAGGTGAATTTGGCGGCTAGATAGCATTTTGCATAGCGTATGAGGTAAAGATTGAATGAAAGATATACACAGCCTGACCAGATTCGAGCTGTGTCTTCACTTTCTTGAGTGATTCTCCGTGATGGTAACGTGCGAAAATATCCGGTCTCCCTTGCGGTCCTGTAACTCTTTGCCCAAACTGAGCGAATCAAACTCCTGAACGCCATGCTAGAATCAATCAAACCGCTCCACATCCCACATGGAGTCCTCAGCTACCTTCGACTTCAACGCCCGAACTTGGATGCGTAGGTACTTCTCGCTCCCAATTAGCCCATTGCCGTGGGCTGGACCGCTCTGATCCGACTTGTGTGCGACAGAGGTGGGCCGGAGGTGGTGGAACTGTCCGTCGCTGTAGCTGGCTGCCGTAGTATGTGGCCATAAAATGCTAGCTCCTCCTTTTCGCCGTCTCCTTCGAAAGCTCCAAGAGAAGAACTCCGTCCCGGTCCGAATTGTCCGAGCAAAGACATGCCAGAGCTCGTGAGACAATCCGTCACTGTCATAGCCCATCGCCTTCCCAGTCGCATACCCTCTTTCCCACCATCCTCCTTCAAAAGATCCACCGCAACAACCAATATACAACCAAACACACCCCCACCAGAATCCCCGCCAACTTCAACACGGCGACTTTATTCCCCTGACCCGCCATGGTACCTAGCCGTCTCGCGGATCCTTTCAGAGAGGTGGTCATGTTGCTGAAGGTGTCGGAGGTGGAGTCGATGACGTGTTGGTCCCGTGCATTGTCGTAGATGTCGATTGTGACGTTTCGGAGGGCGGTGACTTTGGAGGAGAGGGCGGAGAGGGAGTCGTTGTTTTGTCTGTGGGGGGATTAGTGAGTGGGTCGAGGGAGGGTAGGAGGGTGGGAAAGATACCGTTCGCGCTCATAGGCTTCGGACATGGTGGCGGTGTGTATGGGAGCCTGGTCGGGTGGTTATTGTTGAAGGGAGTGGTCTTTGTGTTGTCTGTCGCCTTGAGAGTTGTGTGAGCGTTGACGTCGGTCCCTTGATCATATCTGGCCGGAGCTGGGTCCGCAAGGTACTCGCCAACGTGCCGAGCGCGGAACGTCATGTGCGGGACTCAGCCTCCAACTCTCGACGACGACTTTACGAAGTACTGCTTCCACTTCTTGTGTACAACAATATTACCTGAGATTGAAGTTGTTTGTTCAGCACAACAATCGTCTAAGATGGGGTTCATCAACAATCCTCTGCCTTCGTCCATGCGAAGCGAGTGCAAGAAGTGTAAGGCAGACACCTTCATATGCTCCATTCACTTGGAGTGTACTGCACGATTCCCACTAACACTTCTTCTCAGGCGGCAAGATTCTCGCCTCCTTCATTGATCCTCGACAAGCATTTGGACCGTAAGACTCTTGGACACACGGCTTGCAGCGAAACTCGAGAGTTCTCCTCTAGCTTCGTCTGCAGTTCTGCCCTCGATGTATTTACATGTGAGCTTCAGCTGACGTTGCGCTCTTCAGTGACAAAATCATCCCGCCCTCAGTACTTTCGAACGCCAAAGGTCTCGCGATCATCACCGTCTTCAAAGCCGGTTTCCTCGGCTCCGCACGATTCGGGAGTGGTGTGGTCGTTGCGCGACTGGCAGATGGAAGTTGGTCGGCACCCTCAGCCATTGGAACAGTAGGAGGAGGCTTCGGTGGACAAATCGGCTTCGAAGTCACCGACTTTGTCTTCATCCTCAACGATGCGAGTGCCGTTCGGACATTCTCCCAAGTGGGATCGCTCACCCTCGGAGGCAACGTCAGTATTGCTGCGGGGCCTGTGGGACGAAACGCCGAAGCAGCGGGCGCGGCGAGTCTGAAGGGTGTGTCTGGAATATTCGCATACAGCAAGACCAAGGGCCTCTTCGCAGGTGTCAGTCTGGAGGGAAGCGTCCTGATCGAGCGAAGAGATGCCAATGAAAAGATGTACGGCAGGAAATTGACGGCGAGGGAGCTGCTGGGAGGCAATGTGCCGGTTCCGCCACAAGCCGAGCCGTTGACAAGAGTGCTGAACTCACGCGTCTTCGCGGGCGTGAGCCGGGCAGGCGACGATGCCATGTACAACGACGTCCCAGTCTACGACGATTCGCACGAGGATGTAGTGTGGCAGGGTAAGACCGGCTCCGCATACGGCGAAGGCGTGAGGCGGGACAACACCGGCATGGGCAGCAACGACGAATGGGCGTCTCGGGATAAGATGTCGAGAGCTTCGACTTGGGGCAACAGCGATACCTACGGACGAGCCAACCCGAGCGAGACATTTGACAGTCTGCAAGGCAGGACTCGAGCGCAGTCGAATGTCACCGGCGATCAATCCGACTACGTCTACAGTGACCGCAAAGGACCAGCACCTGGTCGACCTTCAGCGCCAAAACCGGCTTTCAGCAGCGAGAAACCCAACTTCGGCAGGAAAGCATCAGCCGGGCCAGGACAAGCGATCGCAAAATTCACATTCGACGCAGACCAGCCCGGAGATCTGGGATTTAAAAAGGGCGACATCATCACGATTGTGAAGCGGACGGAGAACGAAGCGGACTGGTGGACGGGCAGGATCGGTGGCCGCGAAGGCATCTTTCCCAGCAATTACGTCGAGGTGGTCTGACGCGATCAATGGGTCAATGGTCAGTATTGGGAACATTTTGTCGATGGTTGGAGGTTCTCTGATTGGACTGGCTTGCGTCTATCAGATCCTATATACCCTCTTGCTTTGAGATTGCGCAGCGATGAAATTGGTGCTTTGCGACGGCCGCTTTGGCTTACGGATGATCTGAATACTCAAGACGCTCCTTTGGCTAGGTATGGTGCTTGGTTTTGAAGATCTTGGACGTGCAGCGGTGTACTGGCTCCGCAATAGACGGTGTAGATGTTTGTACACTGCGACAGCGCGATTGGTATGAAAAGGGAATGAGATTATGAGATGAAATTCTTGCTTCCAATTTCTATAATTATCATGTGAGATTGACGTTGCGCTGACTATGAAATCATCGCATCCATGCTCTTCAACGAGCGGCATTACTGCTGCTCTCGCAACAACAACTCCACAGCTCTATCCACCCTCAACCCATCACCCATATCCGTCGTCCTCAAAGCCTCCTTCGCCTTCTGCTCAGGGAACCCCATCGACACAAGCTGCCTTACCGCGCGCAGACTCGTATCGTCCGCATACCCACGTCCATAATTCCGCCCAGCTAGCCGACTATCCGCGTACGCACGCTCTTCGATGATGGGCGCCATATTCCTCGGCGATGACCACTGCTGCGCGATGGGCGATACCGCACTTAAAAGCCCAGCGCCGGTGTCGCGTGGTGTCGGCGAGATAGGAGAGATGTCTGTCCACCCAGACCTCACGCTCCTAACGCTATTCTGCCTTGAGCTCATACTCATCGGACGCTCATGTTCCATGTCGATAAGCGGAAGATGGCGATAGTCGCTGCTCTGTCTCCTCAGTCTGATTTCCGCCGCGAGAGAGCTCACCCGTCGACGATGAAGGTCCTTTTTCGCTTGCTCACGCGGATCGCTGAGCACTTGTTGCATTTTGGCGACTTGGTCTTCGTAGCAGCGGGAGACGGGTTCTTTGAGGAAGTTCCGGCGACTAGCTTGAGGCGACCATTGGGTCCAGCCGTTTTGTTCTGCGGTGGCGAAGCCGAGGGCTTCGTTGATTGAGGCGAGTTCGGCCATTTCGAGTACGACGTCTGAGCCGAGAGTGAGGAGGTGCAGGGTCCATTCTTCGAGAAAGTGGTCTTCTCGTGTAAAGTCGCCGGGTCGCACGTTGCAGTCGTCGAAGACTCCGTGTTGTCTTGCGAGTTCAAGTTGGCCGTGGTACTTTTGCAGCAGAACTGTCATACACGTCCAGATTTCGGTCATGTCGAAGAGCTGAGCGGCGGAAAGTCCTCCCTCGTTCCCGCGTGCGAAACATTCTGGTGGATTCAGCAGGACGCTTGCAGAGTAGACGTCGAAGTTGGTGTCCACTGTGGCGGAAACATAGTCCTCATTTGCGATCACGCCGCCTCGTAGCCAGTCGATCTGGCCGGCGATGTCCTCCTCACGACCTTTCCCACAGCCGAAGATTTTGCAGAAAGTCCAGACTCGCCAGAAAGCATCGTTGAATCGTTGGGCCTGTGGATGATTGACATCGGCCAGTGCAAGCGCTGTCTCTCGTCGGATGAATGTCTGGCATTGTGCGAGGATCAGTTGCTTCAGCCGTTCAACCACCGCCTGGTCCCTTCGATAGCAGCGCATGTACTCCAGAGGCGTGTCCACTGCTGAGGACGAGTTCGACCTTGTCATTCGAGTAGGCGGACGCCACTCTCCAAATTCCCACAATGCCGGAGAGCCGTTGTAGGTAACCCTTTGGAGAAGATACATTTCATTCTCCTTGTAGATTCGATACATGCCTTTGTTCATCAATGCCGTGTTCATCAGATCCCTGGGAGATTCGAGCGAGCTCAAGATATGTAGAAGAACATCTTCGGTCATCTCTGCTTCTTGGTAGTTTTCATAATGATATCCGGGTGGTGACTGGCCGGCGCTTCCGATGGAGTCAATCTCATCGACCATGACTTTCGATAGCGGTCGTTTGGAGGACTTTCTGGGCAGGGAGGGCCGCATCGAGTTCGATCGAGATGCAGCGTGCACTTTTGTTAACGATATGCTGGCGGCTTTTCGCAAACCACCGGCATCCTGTACGTTTGTAGACCCTCTGAGCTCCGCTTCCGAGCGTCGGCGGCTGGGTGCATTGCCGGAGAACACCGCGGATGCGCACCATTCGCGCTTGCGAGATCGTTTGGGAACAGGCGGCGCGACACTTGGAGGCTGCATGACCTTGCGAACGCTGCTTGTTCGATGCAGCGTGCCAGATGAAATTTGCGGCCAATCGTTGGGTCCGATGCCTTGCTCGAGTATCCTGCTTAGACGGTCCACTGGCGAATAGTCGAGTTCGTGGTTGAGAGCGTCTTCGGCCTGACTCCAAGTTGGACTGGTGGTTGGAGACGGATCCAGCAGGAAAGAGGAACGCATCGGCTGCATCGGCTGCGGGTCGTCCTGATAATGTATTGAATCGTGGCCATCGAATTGTTTTCCTCGGGGGGCAGACCACCGATCGTCGCATTCTTGTGCACTCGCATCACTGCTGCAAACGTCTAGCATAGAAGCCGGTGAGACTTCGCGTGAGCTACAAACTCTCCCTACAGCCAGAGCAGTCTCCACGCTGGTCGCTGAGCTCCGGCTACTGCACGCCGAACTTCCTTCGACATGTGACATCTCCGACACGGGAGAAAGTGAACGCTTGGACGAAATGCTTGGTCCTCGGCTCGTAAGGTACTGGCCTGGGCTATATGACCTGTCATCTGCTGCGACGCATTGTGCAGGCGTGTCAGGAGATGTTTCAACTTGTACTGATGGCGGCGCCAATACAACAGGACGTGTCGGCCGTGGCCTCAAGATCTTGGTAAGGCTGTTGACTTTCCGGATCTGCGGTTTCGAAGTACTGTGAAGTGACGGTGAGGTCTCAGGGTTTGCGAAAACTGACGGCGTGGACGCAACGGCTGGATCCTCTTTTGTGACTTGCTTCTCCCAGTACACCACCCCGTCAACCCATGTTCCGATTCGTGTGGAAGAACCGCCACAAACAGAATGGTGGTCGATCGCCGTTGCATTGTTCGCAGGGCATATTTCGTCCTTATGGATTGGCGCTGTTTTCCTGATCGATGATACGATTTCGTTATTCGGATCCGTGGCCATCCGCTCCTCCAGTGAAGCCAACTTCTGCACGCCAGCAGGAGGAACCGCATAGAGAACTGTCTCGTTAGATGACTTCTTGCGTGACATCAGCTTCCTGTGTCGACCAGCCATATTGATGTCGGCTCGATTGCATTCCCGTGCATTCCGCACAAATATCGGCTGGGGTGTTGCTGTGCCTCTGCGACTGAAAACCGAGATGTTTCTTCGAGGGCCGATGTTGTCGTCGAAATTTGGAAATGGCTCTCTGACCGGAGACATTATCGTTGAAGGATCCATCGATCCCGAGAAAGCCGGTGCTACGACTTCAATGCGGCTGACTGCGTTGGCGGGATGTCAGCGTGGCGTTGTGCGAATGTCCTTGGCTTGCAATGCTCCGAAGGATATCTCGATAGATCAGTCCAAAGTATAGCCCAAGCGATCCACTGTAGTATGAGCCAAGACTGCAAGACAATGTTTAAAGTGTGCTCAAAACTTGCGCCCGCCTGGGCGGAGCGGGCGGAGTCCTGCCTTGTGCTATATGACACCCGCGAACCAACGCAGAGCTAGGGCCCTGGACCGACCAGGAGCGCCGGGAACGTATGGCTCATGCCATTGCATGCTCAACGCTGGGATGATCCAGGTCTGCCAGTGCCGAGCCAGGTACCGACCGTATTCGCTGGCCTTGAGGAAGATGTCGATGGGCTGGCTGGACTGGCGGAGATGTTAACTCGCGTGTGATCGGGTCCATCAGCCTCGACATCGTGCATCTGTAAGAGGTTGTGATGAGGATTCCAGAGGCCACGCTTCGCGACATGAATAGCGAGCAATTGAACCCGGAGCTGAATCCCCATGTTGGTATGAGGTACCTCCTAGTGTGGCGTAGTGATCCTGTTGAAGATCGCTCAAAATAGAACACCAACTCGGGTTTTCACAGCCATCGTGTTGTGTCGTGCTAGACAATCGCAGATGAATACATACTTGACCGGCCGAGTTCAGGCTGTTGGATGGTCGACCCGTTGGCTTTCATGTATGATTCTCCCTGGAACCCGCTGCGTTTCGTTTGAGGTTTTGGTATGCTGCTCCGCTGCGTTTATTCTATACCAATGGTATGAGTTCTACATGACAGTAGCGCGACGGAGCCTTCCCAAACAACAACACACATCTACCTCGAGAAGCACGATGGATGGGGCTCCCGCATTGATCTCAAATGAGTTTCAATAAAAGACGTCAGTACTTCATGAGACTTTATGTCTACCTCATGCTCTCTCGCTTCCCTGGCCTGAGATCCTGGATGAATCCCGGAGCACGAGGTTTATACGAAAAGTATTTTTGGAACCCTCGTGAGCTGTCGATCAGCCACTGCTGACCTCACCTTCCGAGCCTCCCGACCGGGTGACTGCTTTGTCGCTTGAATGGTCAGTCGTTTGGTAGGGTGTGCGGCGACTTTCTCGAGCCACGGCGGCCAGCGAGTTGATGCGATGCGCGCTCTGACATGCATGCTTCAATAGGAGCGAGATAGCTTGGAGCTGCCCGTGCGTTCGTGGTAGCTTTGACCATGGCGATTGAAGATGCCGGTCTTTTCTGCACGAAGATAAGAGAACTTTTCGGACGCTGGTCGACAAGCGCTATGTTGAGCGGCCGGTAAGCTGTTCCAGCCGCCCTGTGCCTGACCGTATTTCCATGCCCAGTCCGCCTGCTGCTGCTTTCGGTGACAATGGCGGACACCTTTGCCCGGGATCCACCACATGCACTCTTGGAAGTCGGAACGTGCAGTGGACTCAGTACGCCGAGCTTCGACGAACCGAAGGATCCTTGACACTGACAGCAAGCGAAAGGCTGCAGTGCAGACGACCTACACCTGTCAAACGTTCCCACGGTACCCGCCCACATCCTGAGTTGCGTCTCGCGGTGCCTAGAGACCATTCCCACATCGTTGTCCACAGACGACTGAGACTCTCATATAATGGTCAGAGCGGAACTTTTGAGCACTCTTCGGAAATGCTTGGATCGAGCAAGACCTTGAAGAAGCCTGTTCTTCTTCATGAACTCGATCGATCCTAGTTGAATTCGAAGCTGGACAGCCACGGACCGTGTCACAAGGGCTCGTCTCGCCTCGAACATGCATCTTCGAAAAGTACTCGGCGATATGGTGCTGATGTGCCCCTCGGCACAGCTACAAAGGTGCATCTTTATCTCGCGAAGGGTTCGATTGGTCGACAGCGCGGAGGTGGTGCCGGATCATG
Organism: Zymoseptoria pseudotritici STIR04_4.3.1; assembly: GCA_000223685.2. Lineage (NCBI taxonomy): Eukaryota > Fungi > Ascomycota > Dothideomycetes > Mycosphaerellales > Mycosphaerellaceae > Zymoseptoria > Zymoseptoria pseudotritici. The sequence goes on from AFIR01000740.1 coordinate 28,565, forward strand.
CACATCGTGGCGAGATACATGCGACTTGCAAGCTTGCGATGAACAATGGAGGCATATAAGTCGACGACCTGGCCCCAGCTACGTCCATATGCCAAGAGCTCTTTCTCTGCGATGCCTGCCGGTGCATCGCGCGGTCCAGAATGTCGCACTCATTCACCTCGTCCACGAATCCGAAGCCGAGTTTATGGCACAGAATGCAGAGGTCGATGGGCTGGGCTGTCAGTTGACCCTCGCTCATGGGAGGACAAGCAGCTGAGATCAATTACAGTCTGCGAGAACATATGCGGTGCCAGAATACCTCGAGAACTCCATCGATGAGAAGAGTCGATACGATTTGCAGCTCTATCATCGCAGGCTACGAAACATTGATCGCAAGTATCTCATAGAGGGCATTGGCTGGCTCACTGATACCGATGGTACCGCATATTCTGGCTTCATGAGCGGCTCCATCGCGGACAACCTCGACGAGCTCCATCAACAGTTACAAAAGTTCGGATCGAGCTCGTGCAGATCGCTGATACACGGCTTCAATGTCAACATGCACTCGATCAACGAAGGCCTAGCCCCTCGTCTCAAATTTTGGACTCCTCCGACCACCGTAGAGCATCTCTTGCTGCGAATACTCAGTCATCACTGGAAAGATGCAGCAAAACGTATCAGGGTCGCGTTGAGGCAGACACAAAAGCAGGATCCGGCTCCGCTTCGCTGGGACTTTCCATCTAAAGCCGGTGCTGTCAAAGCCGAAAGTCTGGACGTCGAGATCAATTGGATTCGCAATGCTCCAGTTCTGTCTACCTTCCTCAAGTCCATTGATTGGCCAATATACGTCTCTGAGCCGTTCGCAGCAAGGCCTGTCATGGATAAGGTCAGAATTATTGACGCGGCGCCGGCAGGATCGGACTACCAGAGCATCTTGATCATGAGGTCGTCTCCACTACCGCTCACTAGCATCAAAAGACGTTATGAGATCGCTATCAAAGGTCTGGCCTCAAAGGAGGTGCTGGACAGCCAGTCGTACATCCTTCTATGTGTTGTATTGACCGTCGTCAAGAATGATACGATGTTGTACATCGAGGCAACGACGAAGAGACTGGACGCAATGGTAAGTCCTCGCAGGCTGTGTGAAGCTTTTGCTAACAGACCGTGCCAGGAAATGTATTCTCGCCGCAATCCCTCAAGTTCCAAGGTCCAGTATCTACTACATACCCAAGAATGCCACAACTACAGCGCTCGGGCGTGTCGAGCCAACGCAATCATCGCCAAAGACCTGGGCAAGGAGATCGAGCTACCTGCAGCTTGTCGGGTGCATTATATCTTACATGACGACCTGCAAGCTCTTCATCTTGATTTGAACTACCTTGCCGACAGACTGGACAGTAGCGCCATCCAGATCGATAGACTCAAGCGACTCACTATGGATCAAATGGATATGTTTGACAAGCGCCGGAACAGGCTCATTGGTATCCTGATCGCCATTTACGTACCCCTCGCCTTCACTACGGTTCGTGCACGCTGCGTTTCAACTATTCAAGTCAGAACTGACAAAGCTGCAACAGTCCTTCTTCGGGATGAACATTGCCGATCATTCAACGTTCAGCTACTGGACGAATACGACCGCGAGGCATGAAGACTTCAATTCCTCGTTGCCTTTCGAAAGCACTGGGCTCGACAATGTCTTCTTCGGAAGCTATTTGCCCATTGCCGAGCAGAACAACTACTGGGGACCGCCGAATATCACCGCAAACGGCACCTCCGTCAACGCCCGCGTCCCGACCTGGTTCCTGGATCAGAACAACATCACCGATCTCGCGGAAACCAACTACACCTTCACCTGGAGCACCAGTGGTTTGAGTAGTGACACCGTCGCATACGCCGCAGATCTGCTCACCGCAGGCTGGCCGAGCTGGCAGCTGAACCGCAATCCCAACGCCACCGCTAACGCGACCTCGGCCACATGGACGCAAACGAGTCTACCCGGCGCTCACACTTGGAGACTCCAGACGTTCTGGATCGTAGCAGGTAGCCTCGTGCTTGGAAGCATCGTCGTTCCCATCATTGCAGGAGTCACGATCCGCTTCCTGGCGCGGATGTCGATTTCGCACCGGAAGAGATTCCGGGCCATCGTCTCCGTCCTATGGCTTACGTGAGTCCACATTCCCACCAGCTCGCTTGACTCGATGGCGCTCATTTGACTCTTCCTTTAGGTTCTGGGGTCTCGTAGCCTCGTATAATCACAAGGATTCGAATACTGCCGCCCCAGTCCTGCTTGGGCTTCTCGCGCTCGCGTGCGCGGAGCCTGGCTTGGGTGCGAGTCTATTTGTGTACTGGGGGCAGACTGGTTGGCTGTCGCGAGCGACCAAACCACTCGTCGGAATCTTCATGATATTCCAGTATGCTGGTGCTTTGTCAGAGAGAAGCGATGCATACAACCATCCTCTCTTCATCATAGCGTTCCTTGGATGGGGATTTCTTCTCTTTGAGTGGACCTTTGCACACTCGACGCTTCTATAAGTTGCTGGAGTATTCATATAGTGATCAGCACAACAGGCAGTGATACAATGAAAACGAACTCGTTCTTGCGTAATGTGGTTCAATGTGTGAAAGGGGTATTTCCTTCATGCAGCGCACTCGTACCTCAAACGCCTGAAACGCACACTCCATCGAGCCAGCCCAACACCAATCACGGGCTCGAAGACAGCATGTTCCTCTTCCAGACCCATGCAAAAGCAATCGCCACGGAGATCGAAGCTCCCAAACCAATATACAGCGCCGTCCGATCGACCGCGTCCTCATCACCCTTCGGAAATGCCTGTGAGGGAAACGTTGCACTCTCCGCCAAGTGGACGAAGAACTCGCTGATCGACTCCCAATTAACCGACACGTGCAGCGGCTTGCCCATCTTCAGCTGCTCGCAGTACACATCTGGCTGTACCTCCGTCCTCTGTACCGCGCGGTCCTGATCGGCTTTGAGCGCAACGTAGACCGAAGGCAGGGCGTTGAGGTTCGGGTAGCGCTCTCGCATGTCGAGGATGTGGGCGAAGCTATCCGGGTCGCTGCTGTCGTACGTGTAGCAGAGGAGGTCGCAGGCATCGAGTTTGGCTTGGTTTTCGAGGATGGCGGGTTCCAGCTCGCCGAGCTCTTCGAGGATGAGGTAGCATTGTTTGCCGCCTTGGAGCTCGACGCTGTTGACTGCTGTCTGTGGTTTTATGGTTGGGTGATATGTGCTGCTGAATGGGCGATTGAGGAATGCATTTAGTAGAGAGGATTTACCGCTTTGCGCAGATCCTAGCACGTAGCAGAGGAAGACGTTGCGTTCGACTCGACCGGGCTTGTTTCGTCGCTTGCGCGGTTTGGTGATTCTTAGCGCTGGTGTTGTGCCTTTGCCTTCGGAGTCGAATCCAAGATATGCAAGATACTCGAGGGTGGTCTTTGGATTCTCGAAAGTGGTCATACTCCACTGAGCGAGCCAGCCTTGCAACGTGATATAGCCAGCCTCGTTTCGTACTGTGCAGCTCGGGAACGCGCAGTCGATCCATGATGGTGGCATGCCTGGTGTTGGTGCAAACAAGGTCGCCAGCTCGGAATTGCTTAGTCCTCCGTCGTTGTCCTTGTCGTGTAGTAAGAACAGATCAACAAAGAATCGATATCCCGCCGGTGACAGTTCGGCAGAAGCATGTGCTGGAATTTCGAGCTTCGGATGGAGAAAGTTGTCCTTCAGGCTTAAGCTGTCTGAGTATTGAAACTTTCGCAATATGATCCAGATGGTCTCGTGTCTTCCCTTTTCGGCGAACATCCGGTTTAACTGAATGAATCCGTCCACGTCTATTCCTTCCGTCAATCTCGGTTCATCCAGAGATTCATTTGAAGCCAGCCTGGATCGTCCAATAGACTTCTTGATGTTGACCAGGTCTTCGTCCGGAAGTGGCTTGTCGAAGCACTTCAGTTGGAAGTCGTGGATCTCCTTGTCGTTCAAAATGCCATCCTGATCGCGATCGCAGAGGTAAAACACCCTTCTGAGCGCATCCACTGCTGCAGGCTTCAAGCTGCACTCCTTGGAGTCGTATATTGGCGCAATTGGATGTGTGACGGCTTTCTGACATAAGAAGAACACCTCATTGATGTTGTGATGTTCCCTGGCGCTTGTCCGAATGCACGAATCAATCTCCTTGAACTCCGCCATGACTGGGAGCATTTCATCCTCTACGATTTGTGCCGTACTCGTCCCCGGCGTAAGATCGCTTTTGTTCGCACATAGCACCACCGGCACGTTCACACCCAGCGAGCGGAAGTGCGGCATCCAAAACAGCGCGACTCTCTCATAGCTGTAATGATCGCTGTAGACCAGTAGAATCACGTTGCATTTCCGAAGCTCTTTTCGTAAGGCGTCTCGCTCTTGCGGGAGGGCAGATGTATCGACGATTGTTGTGGTGACATTCTCGGGCGTTCCCAGACTGGGCGGGAGGGTGATGGGAGGGAGGACGGGTTGAATCTTGGTCGTCACAAAGGTGTCTCTGACTAGAGAGGTCAGAAGGGAGCTCTTGCCAACAGACTCATCGCCGCAGATGACGATTCGGACTTCGACTCAGTCAGTGGATATTCACGATCGCTCGAACGGTTCGGGAGGTTTACCAGTCGCCATGTCCGGGATGCCGACGTTAACTTGCAGTGCTCAGCTGATGCGATGCAATCGATAACCTCGTAGCTCTAGAAGATCTTCGTAGCTCATGCACGTGGCGCGTGAATTGAGTTTCACGCGACTGATGAGGTGAGGTGGAGCAGATGTGTGCTACCGAGCCATATTTGTCTCAACTCCATGCCGGTTATCAAGGACAATACCTCCGTACCTCATTGCATTTCCCCTTTCCGAGTGCAGTGATCGAGAAGGACGTTGCTCGGCGGAGATGGAGAGTGCCTCCTCGGTCTCACGGGCGGGATGTGGGGAAATCCACGATCGACGACAACCACGAAGTGCGATCGAGCTTCCCTTGACTTCGTTCCTCCATATTCCTCCACCACGTTGATACCATACAAATGGCATTTCAGCGACGCATTGTTTGCTCATGAGACACATTTCTCACTGCTGTGACCTCGTCCTTCGCAGACGCATATCAGAACCATGTTGTAAGCGGAGCCTCACTATCGATAACCCCACGATGCCAGCAAGGTGTGCTGACCGCGGGCCATTGTAGTGTCCTACCACCTCCGCCGCGGTATCCGTCTGGTAATCTCTACACGGGCATGCCAGGCGGAGGACCAATGTAAGTATGGCAGAGCGTGCCTCTCACGAGTCGCAGGCATATGACGTCGGAGCTAGGAGGAATCCTGACCATCCACCAGACTCGAGACGAACAACACTCTCGAACACCCGACCGGGCCAGAGTACCATTTAGTCCTTGGAGAGGGCGTGTATGAACTCAAAGACGACCTCCACATTGCGACTCCGCCTCCACATCCAAGCGATGCGCCTCAACCGAATACGAATCCTCTTGCAACGACAATCGGACCTCCAGTAGCTGGAGTGAAACTCTCCATTGCCGTCCTTGCGCCTCGTAGACCTCCCACTCAGAACCTCTTTCGATTCCACACCCACCAAAGCGGTCGCTCCCGCATTGCACCGAGCATACAAGAAGAGGCTTATAGTCCGAGGAGTGAGAATGGGTCAGCATTCAACGGACTAGATTACCAGCAATCTTCCTTTGGAGACGGAAACCCGGCGTTGCTACCAGCTGTACCGGCAAAAGGAAAGAAGGACCAAAAGCCGAAGCCGAAGAACAACATCGTCAAATCCAACTCGTCGTACGTTTCGAGGGTGATACCACACGAGAGTCTACCTAAGAGGTTGAGCGAGCGATCGCCAGAGGGCTTATTCGCATTTGCCAACATCAATCGTGCTTTCGTGTGGCTCGACTTGTCATCCGAGGCAAAGACGGAGAACTTGACCAAGATTCTCTTTACAAAAGCCAATGTGCTGTGCCACGATGTTAACCCTCTCACTAAATCCGCGACACATCTGGACGTGGTGCTGGGATTCAATACCAGCGACATCATCTGGTACGAGCCCATGACGCAGAAATATGCGCGATTGAACAAGAATGGCTTGATAAATCCGTCCACTGTCTCGACGATATTATGGCTACCCAATAAGGAGAACTTGTTCATCGCATCCCATACGGACGGAACGCTGGTTGTGTACGACAAGGAGAAAGAAGACGCCGAATTTGTGCCCGAGGACGCACCGATCGATGAGAATGGCCACGCCAATGGCAATGGCCTGGCAACCTCTAGGTTTCAGATCAAGAAATCGGTACAATCACGAAACCAAAAGACGAACCCGGTAGCGGTGTGGAAAGTGTCGAGCATGAAGATCAACAGCATTGCCTTCTCTCCCGACGGACATCTCCTAGCAGTAGTCAGCGACGACGGCTCTCTCACAATCATGGATTACGTCGCCGAGCGCGTTCTCGACGTCTTCCGGTCGTACTATGGCGCCATGCTTTGTGTAACCTGGTCGCCGGACGGTCGGTACGTCCTCACCGGAGGACAAGACGATCTCGTCAGCATCTGGTCTATAGAGGACCGTGCGCTCGTCGCGCGCTGTGAAGGCCACTCATCCTGGATTACAGACGTCAAATTTGACCCCTGGCGTTGCGATGAGCGGAACTATCGCTTCGGCAGCGTTGGGGAGGATTGCCGTCTTCTCCTCTGGGACTTTTCGGTGGGTATGCTCGGTCGACCAAAGGCGGTGAGGCATCGAGGTAGCATCTCGAGCCATGTGCCCGCGGATCGCAAGCACAGCATCTCGACGGTTGGGAGATTGAGGAGCACGTCGAACCTCACGCAGACGGGCACAGCCGCCACCGCCGCAGACGAGCCGGAGGATGAGGTCGTGGTGCACGCGCTGGACTCGAAAGCGAGCACGGCTGTGCTGCCGCCGGTCATGTCGAAGAAGATTGACGATCATCCGCTGTGCTGGCTGGGATTTGAAGAGCACTGCATATTGACGTCGTGTAAAGACGGTGGGTCACTTTCTTCCCGTCCATGCGTTTCCTGGATTCAGAGTTTCGTTGGGAGATGCTTGGACCCACAGTGGTGTGATCTATATCGCTGACCATCATGTTCCACAGGCCATATTCGTGAATGGGTGCGACCGGGTTAGGAAGCCTTTTACAGTGCTGCAGATGAGGAGGTGCACACGTCAGAACCGGAACCATTGCTCGATATGCCTACAGTCATGCATGACTGAATTGGCGAGAGACAGCCATCTCAGGAGGCAAGTCTTGGGAAGGTTTGAAAGCGCGATTCTCTGCAGGGCTGGGTCCATTCATGTGCCGACAGTTCTCGTTGAACGCACGTGGGTGGCCCATCCTTGCGCTTCCCTATTGCAGCCATTCATTATCTGACAATCCACGCCAGTGCGTGATCTCTTCACATCAGCAATCGGCTCAACTTGCAGGCAGTCTTGCAGATCCAACAAGAAAGTCTTTCCGGACACACTGCGGTCGAACAGACCAACAATCGTTTGAAAGCAGCTGTAGGAGAATCAAAGTTTAACATTGAGCCGCAGAACCTTGGCGGCGATCGACGGTCTTTGCATGCGCTGCGCTGCTCCACCCTGTCATCCACATGCCTCGGGACGGGCCCTTAACTAGATTTCGTCATTCGCAGGAACTTTTTCGTTTGGGCGCGATTGCTCCCACGTTGTCGTCTTGTTGGGAGGATTGAGTTGGATGGAACCCGGAAGGGTCCATTAATGTTCTGCCTGTGATTGTGAGATGCTTGCTGGTCGTTCTTTGTGTTTGGTAAGATAGGCAAGCATCAGGAGAATGGTTCGGCGAGCAGGCCCGATAGCAGCCAACGAACGGTCTTTCCAGCCTTGCCAGGTCGTCCTTCCAACGAGAGGTCCGCTATCGGTCTCTTGTGAAGATCGCTTTTCATTGTTCTCCAGCAGCACATTTGACCAAACACACACATCCACTCTTCATCAATCAATCAATCAATCAATCTCACCATCGTCGTCGTTGTCGATTGTATTACCGCATCAACCAATATCCAGCCGGTCTCACTGCGGCCGATCACCGCCGAATCGCTATCTCATCACTACCGGACCCAAGCACAGCTCTAGCTTGCTGCGTTTCCACCTTCTCGCAGTGTCTCTCGTGAACCTGGATCGCATCCCACGTCAGGCTGTCGTCCTTTGCTTCTCTCTCTTTCTTACATTGCAGCTTCTCACAGCCACTCACTGATCGACATCATCCTCATTGTTGACCTCCCCCACTGCGACCTCGTCCACTCACTACGACCACATCCACGACTCATTATCATCTCGATCGCTGGCAGATGAGCACAAGCTTGCGGAATTCACTCCTCCGTCTACTACCCTACAATCATCGCTGAAATCCTGGCGAACAACACCAGGAACAACGGTCTGTCCTGGCCGGCGAGTGTGCACGGCGTCAAGATACCCAGCATGGTGCCCACTCCACGATCATACACGAGCGCTAGCTCACGAAACAAGGCGACACTCGAGATCATCCCAGACGATCGCTTCATAGTCTTCAACGGCGGAGAACATGAAGCTGCGACCTTCAAACTCACGGGTCGTGTGCGTCTCACCACTCCCGAAGCTATGAGCATCATGAGACCCAAGGTGCGACTGGAGGGCAAACGCAAGATCAGCTGGTGGTACATGGGGGGAATATCGACAGGCGAGGTCATGGACAAGCGAGTGTTCTGGAATCAAGAGCAAAGACTAGGCATCGAGAGCGCACACAAGATCAAAGCGGGAACCATAGAATGGCCTTTTGAATTTGATCTGTCTCCCACCATGCCTGAGAGCGTAGAGGGTCTGCGAGAGACTTTCATAGCATACCACCTCCACGCGAGCGTTTCTCGACCCGGCTGGAACGCAAAGGACATCACGGCACAAGAGCACATTCGTATCGTACGGACCCTGGGACAGGATAGTATGGAAATGACACGATCGCGAGTGAATGCGGATATCTGGGCGAACAAGATTTCCTACAGCATTTCGATACCGACGGACGCGATAGTATTCGGCACGTCGGTGACGGCGGATGTGGAGCTTTCACCGATCAAGAAGGGCATCACACTGGGCAAGGTTGAGATGAAATTGATCGAGACGGTCGTCAAGCGGATACAAGCGAATGAGGTGCCGGATGTTCGTGGAGATCGGTCAAAGTCAGAAGAGACGGAGGTTGCAAAGGCGGAGATGGACTTCCCGGAACACTCCAGGATAACCTACGACGACGATACCACTGACAACCCGACTCTTGCGGACGAGATGTACAAATTTCAGGCCACATTGCCGTTGCCAAAATCGCTGAATGCATGCCGGCAGGATGTGGACTCGCACAGCATCAACATCACTCACCGGTTTAAGCTGATGGTGAACATTCACAACCCGGAAGGCCATGTCTCTCAGCTAGTGTGCAGATTACCAGTCAAACTGTTCATCTCGCCGAACTTGCCAGTCGACGAATCGAATATGGTCTGCGGGAATGCGAACGGTGTGTCGGATGCACAATTAAACCTCACAGAGACGGCATTGGTGGCACCTCCGGAGTACGGCCGACATCAGCTCGATCAGATGTACAGCGATATTGACCCGAGCGGCTTCATGAGCAGAGCAGGCTCAGGTCCAGGAACGCCAGCCGGTCTCATGAGCCAAAGTCGCAGAGGATCGCACGAGAACATCCTCTCTCTCAATGGCCTGGCTGAAAGTGAAACACTCTCTTCCACCAACCACGGCAGCGCCATGCCCTCCCTCCTGCACTCCCGTCTAGCCGACCTCCAAGAAAGCGACTCGGTCATGAATGGCCGTCCAATCCACGGCATTCCCCGTGCCATTCGCCAACACAGTCCATCCGGCGGCACTTCTCCCGCACCTGGATCCGTCGACCCCTCATCCTCTTTCAACGACCACACCTCCCCTTACGGCAGCTACATTCTCCGCGGCACGCCTCCCCTGCGCAACGACGCCTCCTTCTTCCACCACTCCGCTGGCCACTCCCCACACACCTCCGCACCCATGTCTCGCCGCACCTCCGGCGACGGTCTCGACAGCCTCCACCAGCAAGACTACAACATGCAAGACCTCACCCGCGTGCCCTCCTACGGCGCCGCTCTCCGCACCCCAGGCGCCGTGACACCCTTCACCGACGGCCCGCCTTCGTACGTGGAAGCGACGAGTCGTCCGCCTTCACCTCCTTCATCTCAGTCCGATAATAACAGCCCACCGCTCGCTCGTCCGGGATTGGCGCATTTGAGGAGTGGTGCCAGTACGCCTAGTTCCGGGGGGTCCACATCGACGCTAACGAGGAGTATGGCGGGGTTGACGATGACGCCTGCTACTGCTGGGGTGGGGAGGAGAGAGAGTGCGACGCAGGGGAATGGACTTCCGAATCGGGCGCATGATGAGGAGTCGAGGTTGAGGATGTTGAGGGCTAGGACTTAGGAAGTTCGAGGGAGGAGGTTTGGGAGGAAGGTTAGAAGGTGGAGGATGAAGGCTAGAGGGTTGGAGTTTGGGTGGCGGGAATATGGGGTGGAGACGTGAGTGGGAAAGAGAGAACTGGAGCGATTTTTTCCGGGGCATGGCATGGGTATGGAAGGATGGCGTGGGCGCATGCATTGGAGAGAGATGGGGGAAACACTGCTCGCTACACACCTCTTTCTTGCATTTTTGGCGTGTTCTTTTGGGCGAAGCATTGGGAATGGTGAACACTTTATGCTTGGATTGCATGAAAGGAGTCAGTCATACATAAGACACGAAATTATGTACGGTCATTGCAGGACGATGAGAATATTGTGAAGTGGTTGAGGTGTCGGACTGTGTTCGTCACAAATTGCATTGTTGGCTTTGCATGTATGCGTTTCGTCGTGAGTCCACAGGTTATCAGGTATGTTACTTCTGATCAAATTCCTCCTCGTTCGCGAAAAATGAATCGAATGTCGAAATTCGCCGGGTATCTTCTCTCCACCAATTCATCATCAATCGTCCAAGGGCCAAAAAACAACATCCCAATATAAATCGCTCGCTCGCTCGCCGAACCATCTTCCTACATTGGCTCCAGAGGCATTCCCTCAATAAATCGAACCATCAATCAAACCCACATTCCCAAAACCAGTCAATCCCAAAACATCGTCGTCGGTCTCTCCCTCCTTCCTTCCTCCCTCTTCTTTCGTCGAGATGACTCCTTTCGAGGAACATCTGCGGTGGTGGGAGAAGAAAGAGGAGGTTCACGTATTTCTGTGCGGTAGCTTTCTCGTCGTCGTTGAGAAGGTTCGGGGGATTCGTGGTATTGCGGTGCTGCTCCTCTTCGTGGAGTTTCCAGTGGTGATGTCGGGTATGAAGGGGACTTTGGGAAGTAGTCTGTATCCTCGTAGGCGCTGTCGACTGCTTCGTCGTCGTTGGGGGAGTCGACGATGACGGTGGAGTAGCGCCGGTCGGAGGAGGAGGACTTGTGTTTGGAGTGGTGCCGGTGGGACTTTTTCCGTGGCGATGAGGCGGGTTCCACGATGACTTGTGCGCGTTCGGTGGTTTCGTTGGAAGCACGACGGGCTGGGATGGGATAGGACCTGTCGTAGCTGATGATGGGCACCGGGCGAGTGGTGTGTCTCTGTCGTCGCTGCCTCAATGCATAGTCCATGGAACGGAGGAGACCTCTCAAGTTGGTATACGGCGCGGGGATCTCGACGCGGACGAGCTTGGCTCCATCGTCTTTAGATGCGGTGGTGGAGTAGAACTCCCCATCGAGGTGGTAGACGTGGTACGCGACATCCTGGGCGAGACCGAGACCGATAGGGCAGAGGCTATCTCCTCGTAGGAAGACGTTGTGTGGAGAATGGCATGATGGGCAGTGGCGGGCGTGGTGTTCGAAGTGGTAGAGAGACCAGGCTTCGGTTTGAGAGAGAGGGCGGGAGACGGCGTTGTTGGAGGAAGGAGCGAAGCGGACGGCTTTGGTGGAGGGTGAGGTGGGTGTGGTGGGGAGGGTTGTCGAGGGAGTGAGGTTGGAGGGTTGGACTTCGACGATGACGGGACGGACGACGTGTCGCCGTGAGGACGACGACATGGTGGGATTGAGGGTGATGGTGATGACTAAGGGTTGGGTTGTTGGGTGGATTGGTTGGATGGTGAGGGTTGGTAGGCGAGTCAATGCGACGGCGATCGTCTTCGAGGCTGGTGAGGTGTGTGTTGTATATGGTATGCGTCGAGTAGTGGAGAGGGGCAATTGGGCAGTCGGGCAGTTGGGCAGTTGGGCAGCAGTGAGATGAGTGGGGTGATTGTCGAATGGAAGAAGGGGGAAAGAAAGGCGAGGCGGATGTCAGCTGGAAGATATACCACCTACGTGACTGGTCCGGTGAGAGAGAGAGAGTCCAAGAGTTGCGGCGGCCTCTTGCTGGATGATTGAGAGCTCCACAGCAACGAGGCAGCCATGCCAATAATGACATTCTTGACACGCGGAGACTGGAACGAGACGAGCAGTCCGGCCAGGCATCAGGGCTGTGTGAAGATGTGTGAGAGTGAGAGTGACGTGAAATCCGGCTCGCGCTAGGGGAAGCGTCAAGGTACCATTATTGACGGGAGAGAACAGTCATCTCCCCTCTTCTCGGTGTCTTCACGCCATGGATGCCTTGGAGGGAGGAAGTGTGGTGGTGAATGGACAGCAAGACAGGACGGAGAGCCTGAGGCAGGGAAGGGCGCAGTTGCCTTGAGCCGAAGACTGAGCCACCACCAAACATGGTTAGAATAGCGTCAGACGATGGATCCCTAGTTCTAGCGCCGCGTTTCTTCTTCCTCCCCTTCCGAGATGAGACGAAACCTCTCACAACCGCATGTCCGAAACGTGGCCGTGGTCGTCAGCTCTCATCTTCATGTCTCTACCGTCGTCGACCGTCGTGCAGAGCCCAGATCGCATCGACAGATCACGCTCCAACAATATCCTTGGCCTCACGCAACCCCCGCTGACGACTCCACACGTTCACACCGGTCGATATTTACCGCATCGTTCGTGGCTTCGTCAAGCCACTCATGCACATGCACATGCATACCATGCACAGCCCTACCACCATCATTTCCCTCCAATGCACCGCGTGACCATCTTTTACTGGTGGACTGGTGGATTGACGCTTCGACCAAGCCTTCCATCGCAAAGCAAGCATCGCTAGTCGGAACTATGCTGACCCACCCATTGTCCCGTCCACTGACATCAGCTCGAGATTCCAACATGCGACTGCGCCGCTCTCTCGGCTTCGGCATCGGAAAGGCTTTCAGAGGTACGACCTTTCTCGGCCTTGGATGGGAGTCACATGCTCGGCAGTCGCTTCACCCGCATGATGCATACAGCTGTCGTGATGATGGTTCGCCGATCCCAGTTCGAGTCACCGAGCTCTGCATGCACGCCAAGTGGTGACTCGATTGTCGGACCGAAGCAGACGGAGATCTTTCGACGTACAATCTGACGACGTCTGCTTTTCAACGCCGGACGTGGATGTCCCAAGGCTTCACGTCTACTACGAGCGTCTTCTAGACCATGATCGCAGCTGGCTCAGCTGACTCAAGGTAATGTGCGCACTCGCGGCCTCTTTGGTTTCGCCGAGACCAGCTCGGCACCTGACCTGCCGGTACTCGACAGGCAGTACGAAAGTCCAATTCGACAACTGCACGATCCATTCCCAAGACAAAAGCTCAGCCATGTGATGTGCATTCATCATCGGCCTTCCACTGTACCTGGCAAGATCTCTTCGGACCAGATCGGTGAGACTGTCGGTACCTGCTTGAGCTGCACTTCCTTTTGACTCACAGTCGCACCCTGCATCATCTCGGTGGCACATCTGCTCTTTCCGACATTCCGGATCTCTTGCTCCGACAACTACAAGCTCCGTTCCTCAATCCTAAGGTATGCGCAATAAGTAAGTGGTTGTTCACACTCCGGCTTTGTGCTGAGCACAAGCGACTACTGCCATCGCTTCGCTGGTCGACTCGGTTGTGTAACGTCCCTTCAAGTTCCGAGCAGAACCTTCCTGCGTGCTCCAAAGGCGGCAACATCTACAGTCACCTACCTTACCTTTCTAGTCCTGATGACGTTGCTTGCCCCAGGACGTCTTCGTGGTCGACACCTTCTCCGGCGAAACATCGGCACACATGGTACTAGGTGTTGGTCTATGGAACCTTAAAACGAGCGCATGACCTGGACCTTAGCCAGAGCCACCCTTGAAATCGCGCACACAACCGGTCAAATATGTGATGCGCCTACTCGCTCTCCAGCAAACAATCACCAGCACGACTAGTAACTTCGTCTTCGCCGCAACATCGAAAAGAAGAACACAACATCATGGCCGGAGTCTACGCCTCCCACAACCCCATTGCCGTCCACAACAACCTCGACATCCCCCATCCCGGCTACATGGACCAAAACGGCTTCGTCCACATCCCCATCACAATCGCAGAATACATCGATCCTTCTCAAAAACTCAACTTCGTCGAAAAAGTGCGAAGTAAAGCCAGCCACAAGACCGACCAGAAACCGCAAATGTTCGCCATGTCGCAGAAGGATTATGTGAATTATTGGGCGAAGTGAGTACTCTTCGTATCGCACGACGATGAACAGCGAATGCACTGTCGAGGTTTGTTGGATGGTGCTGACAAGGTGACCGGCAGAGATGAAGCCGGCGAATGGCTGCCGAACGTCACGGAACCTCCTGAGGGTCGACTCGCTTGGTTGAGAACGCAGGTGAGGGTCAATGAGGAGTGGAAGCAATGGGGAGCGCTGAGGGATATTACTTCGGGGAAGTGGTCTTGGGGGACGACTGGTTGAGCCTATTGGTAAGGGAGACGAAAGGGAGTATGAAGGTCCATTGATTGAGCTCTTGGTCACGGAATTTCGATGCTTTCCGTCGGTTTGGGAGGCACTTCCAGGAGTCATGTGCTCGGCACTTTTGCTGTATCTGCATACTGCATACAGCTATCCAACATCAGTCTCCGACTCGTTTCGAACTGCCGAGCCTGCCATGCCAAGGGTTGACTCGAATTGCTTGAATTCGAGCGGGTGGAGCTCTCCCTGCAGTTGGCGTGGACTCTGGTTACAGCTGTCCCGGTTCGATGGAGGTGTCACCAATGGGATTGACGAAGTGCGGAGAGCGTCCGCTCACCGTCCTCGAACACAACTCAAGACTTTCGCGAATCGATCTCGGGACGCAGGTTTGACGATGTGACGAGATCTCAGCCTTGGCCCGCTCCTGCAAATTCGCCGGCAATGCTCTCAGGCACCGTACCTGGCCGGATGTCCTGGACTGGGAGCGGAGAGGGTGCTCCCATCTTCTTTGTTGACTCGCCGTTGGATTCTGCCCTTCGATCTGTCCAAGAGTCCGGTATCGAAGGGACCTTGCTTCCAACCCCGGCCCTCGTTTCCATTCAGCCTTCGATATCACGATTGTTGGATGCGCATCTCCGCGCGCATGCTCTTGCGATGTCGAGGGTACACGCTGATCGGACGACCGTTTTGACGTGGTAAGCGTGGCTACAGCAGCTCACATCTGGCCGACACAAAGGCACACCTGTCACGAATTGAAGACATGTCAGGCCCAACCAGCATTGTATTGACGATCGACTCAGCTGTTAAAAACAGGACCCAAAAACCCGGTCGAATCCAAACCCGGCGTGGACAAGTCTGCTCTCCTCGGGACATGATGAAACGCCCTCCAGCAGTGTGTTTAAGAATCAAGAAAGAAAAGCAAAGACAAAACCCCCATTTCCTCCAACAAGTTCGACAAAAGGAAACAAACGAGTGACAATGGTCTTCTCCAACATTGCGCGCATCCTGCAAGCCTCCTCGGAGGACTTGCACTTCCTTTCCACACCCGAGGTCAACCTTCAAAGTATCCTTCCACCTGTGACGCCGGCACAGCTCTTGAATGGGCGCGTTTCTTGAATGAATGCCTCAAGAGGTCTTGCGGTGTAATCACTGCTACTAGCAGCGCCCGAAGTCAGAGCTGTTCGATAGTGTCAGTCGAGACATATACGCGAACAGTCGAGACATATACGCGAAAGGAGATGTCAGGTCTCACCACGTTCTATATCCGAGACAAACGGTCTTGCCCCCAACGACTCCCGATTTGAAACAGCACTTCGCGCCAGGGGTACAGTCATCCTTGTTCGCGACGGCGAAGCCGATTATCGCGGCGATGAGAATGGTGAAGCGCATGTTGGTGGTTGAGTGCTCAAGACGTGCTGTCGGGTCGAGTTGGCGTTGATCTGAAGAGTGTGTAAGCGGAAGAAGTGCAAGTTGAAGGCATAAAGGTGACAGGTGGACAGTACCTTGGTGAAAGCTAACTGCGAAATTTCAGAGATCTTTCGTGGTACTTAGAGAGGACTGGAGTGGAGGAAAGAGAAGAAGAAAGAATAAAGAGACAGATAAGCTTATATCAGGTGGGACCACACCTTGCCATGTTTGCCTCGAATAATCTCCTCATTTGCTTCCCTGGTCTCGGCTCGCGTTCCCCTGGTCGAGAGTTTTGCTGGGCTACATGCTTATCGACGAGGGTCGGCACGGGTGACACGGTGGACAAATTGGTGACACGGTGGACAAATTGCGTACAGAAATTAAAGTAGTGTTGGAACATCCAGCAGACAGCCGGCATCACAGCTCGTCAAGAAAAGAAAAAGCAACATCTATCTTTCCTCCCAACCATTTCAACAAAAGAACGAAGACGAACGACATGCTCTCCAAGCCCCAGATGGCTTTCAACTCCTTTTCACACAGAGATCAACCTTCCAGATATCCTCCCAGCCTTGTGGCGCCGGCACAGCTCTTGAATAAGTGTTTCATGCATGGATCCCTCTCGCTTGCAGTGTTATCACTGCTACTGGCAGCGCCCGAGGTCGGAGCTGTTCGATGGTGTTAGTCAAGACTTGAGAGCGAAAGATGTTAGGTCTCACCACTGTCCATAGCCGAGACAAACGGTCTTGCCCGCAACGACTCCCGATTTGAAACAGCACTTCGCGCCAGGGGTACAGTCATCCTTCTGGCTCACGGCCAAGCCGATGATGGCCGCGATGACAATGGCGAAGCGCATGGTTTGAGGGCTGAGGAAGTGTGGGTGCGTCGAAGCGGTTTGGTCTGGAGCGGAAGTGTAAGCGGAAGCAGTGGAAATGGAAGAGAGCAACGTGGTGAGCAGTACCTTGTGAAAGCTGAGTGCGGCGTCGAGAAGGTTCTGACTGACTGGCGAGCGAGTCGAGTTGGCGTAGACTGTGACGGACGTGTAAGCAAAAGAAGTGCAAGACGAGGAGATGATCGTAAGCAGTACCAGGCGAAAGCTGACTGCGAGGTCGAGTTGGTAGTTAGAGATTTGGAGAGAATGAAGGAGACCAGAGAGGCAGTGAGAAATAGGCGCGGTTATATAACTCCCGCCTTTTCATCCCCTCTGGTAATCATGCCCCTTTCCTCTCTGCGGCGGAACTCTCAGCCCTTTAACGCAGAGTTTGCATGGCTGAATCCTTGTCCACAAGGGTTGGCATTGAACTTGCTGTCAGGCCACCACCAGTTTCAGTGTAAGATATTTGAGCGGTCAACAAATGCATCATCCGAATCAGTCGCGAGTCCCTCTTGGATACGTCGTCGCTGCAGTTCGTCGAGATGGTATCGATGATTTTCTCGAATTTGCATGGTCCTTGGGGAAGCGGAAGTGCCGATGACTCCCTCAGGGGGCACGCTGTTCTTCAATCTCGCGGCACTGGGTTGTAAGCTCACGTGAGTGGTGGCATCACTGCCAGCGGCCCAGTGCTCTGTGCTGCATGAAGAGCCGAAGTCAAGTGTTCATGTCAGCTCATGTTTAGAGTCTGGTCAGGCCCTCTACCAGGTTCGCCGAAGAGTTTCGCAGGATTCCCTTTCCATTGGTCACCCGGGACGCGTTCGATCAGCCGTGATGAACATCTCATCATAACACTGGCGCTCGTGTTGACAACAACTAGTGTACCCGCAATGTTGTACTGTATGTGTTTGCTCTTTGCCCCAGCTTTTGTCGAAACGACAGGTTCTTGCGTGGAGGTCATGACCTGATGGCCATCGTCGGGCATTTTCAAAGGTTGTGAACAGGGAAGTAGAAAAACGTGAGAAACGAAGAGCGATGATAAAGAAAATAGGGAGGACCATCACTGATCAAGCTCGCGTCAGTAATTTTGACGAGTGCAATGACATTCTTACCGCGACGCATCTTGTCTGCAAGTTCGATCCATGCCTGTGCCTACGGCGACAAGCTCTTGAGCTGCTCGTGGTTATTCTCTGTTCCTAGCAGAACGTTGTTGTAGATATACGATAGCGCAGCCGATGCCCTTCACAAAGGAAGTGTGGTGTGGTCTCACCCAAGCGCGAGATGTGTTGCCGTTGTCCCTGACACGTCTATGACATAATCTACCAACGGTAGGTTCAGCCAGAGCTAAGAAGCACCTCTTGTTTACTTTCCTTTCGATGGCTTTGCTTTCATTCAATCCACAGTGTGTTGCAGGAGCAAGATCTAGACCATGCCTCCAAAGAAAAAGGCAGCTCAGCCAAAGGCGAAGAAACCAACGAAAGAGGAGCAGGCTTCCAACGAGGACGTCAAGCAAGCCCCAGACGAAGCTGAAGCTGAAGATCCTCAGAAGGAAGATAAGAAAGAAGACACCAAGCCAGCAGCCGAACAAAACTCGTCCAGGAAACGCAAAGATGCTCCAACCAAGTCTGAAGAACCCTCCAAAGCATCACGCAAATCCGGTCGCGGCGGAATCAAGTCTCAACCAAGTCATCAGCAGCTCATAAACTACCTGCTCTCCAGCGAAGCAGAAGAATTATGCCGCCCAGACGACGAGAGCCAGGATCTGAAGTCCCGTCCAAAGGACTTCCGCACTTACTCTACCGCCGTCATGAATCCCTTCGAAGAACTCCTCTGCGCCGTGATTCTGTCTCGCCCGATTTCTCACATGCTTGGCCTGCGCTCCATTCGCACTTTGTTGAACGATCCGTACAACTTCACATCGGCGAAGGCGATCAAAGACGCCGGCGAGGAGAAGAGGCTGCAAGCGCTGTATGATGCCAAGACGCAGCATAATCGCAAGACGGCGGAGCAGATCGGAGGTCTGGCGGAGGTGGTATTGGAGCAGTTCACGAGTAGTGGGGATGCGAAGGGGGAGAAATTGGGGAATTTGATGGATGGCACGGACGTAGACGAAGCGCTGAAGGGGTTGAAGGATGGTATCAAGGGCCTTGGTGGGACAGGCCTGGACATCTTCTTGAGGAGGGTGCAGTGGTTGTGGACGGAGGGGTTTCCATTTGTGGATGGACGGACCGGGTTGGCCTTGAAGAGTTTCGGATTACCGCAGGAGGCGGAGGAGTTGGAGAAGGTGATTGAGGAGAACTGGAAGAAGCTGGAGACGAAAGAGCTTGCGGGTAAGGATGAGGGGGAGAAGAAGAGGAGGGCGTTTGTGGTTGTGTTGGAGAGGGTGACCGGGGCGAATCTGGAGGGCAAGATTGATGAGGTCGTTCAGGCGGCGGCGGCTCTGCAGGAACATGATAGATGCGGCTTGAGTGATCGTTCCGTGTAGAGCAAGTAGATGTAATGGTGATTCTCCAAAGCGCATGTCTCTTTTATGCTTCCAAGCTTGGCAGCTGCCGAAGAGCTTGAAGCCGGAGTTGGCGCCGGTCCAAAGGAGACGCGATTCTCGTATACCGAACGACTTCACTTCTCGAGAAACCCGTCTGCCATTCAATTGATTGTTCCTGCTCGCAAGTTGAGCGACTGTACTGTACTTGTGTCTAATTCTCCGCCCACGCACATGCTCGACTTCCTCGAGCAGCGACGGCATTGCCAACACGTCACCGCAATCCGCCGGTCAAGCTGGCGCTGAGCGGCGCATCCAGTACGACCTGCGCATGTTCAGTCGCGCCGCATGCTGTTGCATTCGCATATTCATATCCCCGGTAGAAGCTTGCCATCGCCATCCTTCGTCCTCGCCATTCTCCACCGGTGAGAATGAACGGCCAGGCGCCACGTCCAGGACCAGGGAGCTCGGCCATGAATACACCTCCCACCACGAACCCTGCGATGTCGCGCGCGGAACGATTCGAGGATGAGAAACGAAGAGTGATCGAGTCCCTATTCGTGAAGACCGACCAAAATGGCCAGCTCGCCGAGTCCTACATCACTCATATTCGAATCGAGGAGGACGCGCAGTACGCCTCAGCTCCACCACCGCCAGACAGTCGCCCAGAGAACAAGAAGGCGAGACTGATCATCATCGCGGTGCGGTCAACGGGAAGAGTGCGAATGCACAAAGCGAGGGAGAACAACAATGGCAGTTTCAGCATTGGCAAGACGTGGAATTTGGAGGAGCTATCAGCGATAGAGTCCTACGCCGGGACAACACCACCACAGGATGATCGAGAGGCGCAACAAAGAGCTTGGGCAGGGAGTGTGGGTTTCACAGTGACCATCACGAAGCCGTACTATTGGCAAGCGGGGACGAGTAAAGAGAAGGACTTCTTCATTGCGAGTGTGGTCAAAATTTACCGCAAATACACCAAAGGACAGGTCCCGGAGCTGCGAGGATTCGACGAGCGGGAGAGAGCAGCAATTCTTGGGCAAGCGGCTGGACAGGCCCCTCCACCTGTTGCACAGCAGCAACCTCTTCCGCTGTCAAATGAACGACCTCCCAGATCTCGCTCGCGCGACCAGGGTGTACCTCTACCCCCGCAACCGCCATTCGTACAACGAGATCAAAGCCGAGAAGGAAGTCGATATAGACAAAGCCCTGGACCGCCGGCGAGCATTAGTGATGTACGGCCGGGCAGCAGGTCGAACAGTAAGCATCCGAATGACTCTCCTGCTCCTAGATTTGGACCTGGCCATCCACCTACGAACGGCCCTCGCGTGTTTGCTAGTACCGAACAATTGCGCGGTCAGAGCAGAGATCGAGATCCGAGAGCTGACAACCGACCGGGAACGGCCAGCGCGACCGCGGGATATCGATCTCCTTCGCTGGCCCGGAGTCAGAATTCGGCATTTGCTCCGCCTCCCGACAGTCCAAAACTGCCTTCTTTTGCTCCCCCGACTACTCAGCCATTCGCCTCTCCATTGAGACCTCAAAGCCCTGCATTGAAGCCTGGACTTGAAAACGATAGGAAGCCGGGTACGCCGCCCACAGCTGCAGTGGACCTGTTTCAGAATGCCCGACAGCGTTACATGGAATATCAACCCGGTTCAACCCCTCCGCCGCCACAGCTGCTATCCTCCGCGGACATGGCCCAGAACGGAAGATCTAGAACTCCTCCTGCCAGAGCTGCATCTCCCGCCGTCGATTTGATCGATCGAGCGCAGTCGCCGCGAGAGCCAGGAAGTCCCACAACTCCGGAGCGATCGAGGAGAAGACCGAAAGTAGACCAGAGGGTTTCCGATACAGGTATGAGGCCGGCGCCGCTCACTCACACACGGAACGTTTCTGGCACTGCAAATGGGAACCCAGAGCCAGACGTCAAGCCTTTGCAGGTGCCGAGCAAGACGGACTCTCCGCCTGTCATGCCCGGTGCTTTCTCCCCGCCCTTCTCCCCAACCTCTGAGCCAAGCCCGACTTTGAGTCCCTCGGAAGAGAAACGCGAAGATGACGCGATGGGAGAGCAGTTCCGTCCAGGTCTCGGTCCTATGTTCAAGAAGAAGGCACTTGCGGAGCGAATGAAGAAAGCTGCAACAGCTGCGAGTGCTTTCAAGCCGAGACCCGGTGGTGCCGCTGAGAAGATCTTGCTTGCAAAACAGGCCGGTGAACCAGACGGCATCACTGGAGTCGTTCCTAGGCCTGCTCCTGCTTCACGTCAAGACTCCGAAAGATCTGATGTACCGCCACCGGTTGAGGAAGCTGTTGTGCCAGATATTCGACCCGAAGAACCGCCCACAGTGGAAGTCAGCGCGCCACTGTCTCCGCGTAAAAGGACAGAACGACCGCCTCCTGACGAACCGGTTCGTAGTGTCGAGCTTGTTGATGATGCGTCACACCTCCAGGCTGCGCCTACCGAGGGAGAGATACAAGTGGAACAGGAGCGGGCACAAGAACCAGGGATCGTTCAGCCTCAGCTCAAGATCAAGCACAGAAGTGCTCAGCATGAGAGGTACCTCGCAGCGCTGGACATTGATCGATCATTACTAGAAGGTAAAGGCTTGGAATTCGAGACGATGCTCGTTGAGTCAGGTTGGGGTAACGAGGTGCTTCAACCGAAGCAGTTGGCTGCCCTGGAGAATGATATTCGACGGGAGCAAGGTCGTGTTGAGGCGGGATCCTGGCTTTCACATACAGACTCTGCGCGAGAGGAACGTGTGGCGTATGTTGATAACCTGCTGGACAAGGCAATCGCCGAGTGTGACGAGCTGGAAGGTCTACTGACTCTGTACCACGTCGAACTGAGCTCGCTGAACGATGATATCGCATTCATCGAAGCGCAATCGCAGGGTTTGCAGGTTCAGTCTGCCAACCAGAAGCTCCTACAGAGCGAACTGCAGAACATTGTCGACACGATGTCGCTGGGTCGGCGTGTCATGGATCCGATCCGCTACAACGACCTCTCGCAGCCCCACTCTGTTGAAGAGGTCGAGGGTAGTCTGGTGCGACTGTATCAGGCGATGCTCACCATGGATCCCACGATGCGCTCGACAAGCCATTCCAGGCCTCGATCGAGAGGTGGTCTGGGCGACAGCGAGACTGCGAATATGACCGCATTACGCGAAAAGAAGGCGGTCTATGATCGCGAGATCTCCGACTTCTGCCAGCGATTCATGCAGTTCCTCGACGGCAGATTCGCTGCTTCCACTAACTCGGTTAAGGGCCGTGTACTGCGGGCTCCCAGCGGTGTTGGTCTGGCGAAATTGCATGAGGATGCTTTTACCGAGGTGAGGACTGGGCTGTGGATGTATGTCCCGCTCATTCTCTTCACCAAGGAGATGAATGCTCCGGCTTGGAAGACGATGATGAGATTGTACTCTACGAGGCTGTCACCTTTGTACAAGGACGCCTTCTCAGAGAACATTGCCAACTGGAAACGGACAGCCAGAGCTGCTACTGTTGATGATGCGGAAGTTCTATTCACCACTCAAGAGAAGGAAGATCCGGCCAGTGGAGGTTTGACATCCACTGCACGAAAGTTGACCGTCAAGAGATCGCAGACACTCGCAAAGACACTCCGTGGCGCTTCTGGTCTGAACACACCACAAAGTCCAACCGAGCGTCCTGGTGCGTTAACGCGATCGGCGGCATTTGCAGCGGCCATGGATGAGATGGCGCCTTTGATCAATCGGGAGCAGAACTTCTTCGTCGATTTCTTCCATGCGACTTCGCTGCGGACAGAGGACTTTATCGATGCCGTGGAAGCTGCACCTCCCATCGCGAGAAATGGCACGAACTTGAAAGATTTCAAACCTACTGAGCCCGACCAGGACATTACGCGAGACATCAGCTCAGCAATGGATCAAATGTTCGCCGTCTTTAACGATGAAACGCGCAAAATGGCAGAATGGTCCATGGCCGAAGATCCGATCCAAGGCGTCGGCGTCCTCGCCAGTCTCAACAAACATCGCTTCTACCTCCAAGGCAGCAACCAACTTTTCCTCCTTCACCTCATCGATCAAATCTGGGACAAACGACTTCTCCCCGGTTTCGAACGCTTCGTAGCCGACCAAATCCGCGCCATCGAAGACACGAAAGTGAAGATCAAAAAACGTAAGGGCGTCATCGCCTTCATGAGGAAATTCCCCAACTTCTCCGCCGCCGTGGAAACCACCTTCGCCACCGTCGCGGGCCACGACTACGACTCCCTGGCGCCAAGCATCATGGATGTCCGGAACCTGCTTGACGACGCCTACGACCGCATCAACCGCGCGATGTTTGATAGTCTCAAAGTCATCGCGAAGGAAAGTCCCGTCGCCGGTGTGCCGTCGACGAAACAGCAGCTTGTCGGCAATGTGGAGGAGGCGCAGGAGAAGGAGATGTTGAACTATTATATTCTACTGCTGGAGAATATGAATCACTATATTGAGGAGGTGGATGACGGGAATCGCGAGGGGGTGTTGGCCGAGTGGAAAGGTAGGGCGTTGATGGAAAGGTCGGAGGCGATGGAGGCATATGTCACGAGGGTCCTGCGGAGGCCCTTGGGCAAACTATTGGTGAGTTGTGCACGTACTGATGATGAAGAACATGTACTGACATTGCACAGGACTTCCTCGACGCCGCCGAGTCGATCCTCGCAACCAACCCCTCCCAACCCACCGCCGTCTCTAGCCGCCCGTCCTACTCTCGCAAAGCGCTCCGCCATCTCCTGAAAGACAGCTCCAACGCTCTCAAACCCAGCGGCCTCACGGGCTCGCACAAGAAACAAGAAGGCTACGATGCCCGGAATGTGCGGCAAGGTATTGTCGACCTGCGAGAGCGAGTGGACAAGCATTTCAAAGACGCCGGCGACGAGACGCAGATCCGAGGTCTGACGGGTTTGATTTTCAAGGAGTGTGAACGAGTGTATGAGAAGACGCTGGAGAGGTTGGAGGAGTTGGTTAGAGAGGTATATCCGCCTACGGAGGGAGAGAAGAGTGTGGAGATTGAGTTCTCGAGGGCGGATGTTCAGGCGGGGTTTAGAAGGTAGAGTGGAGGGTGGGGTTGGTAGAGGGTCTTGGAGTAATGTACATAGTTCTGTGAACGAAGTTTGCCCGTAGTGACTGGGCGGATGGGAGTCCGCAGGTCTTGGTTCATCTGCATGCTTCGGATGTGCTCGTGTTCGTTGCAATCGATCATGGAATGAATCCCGGGCATATCTTCGTTTGTTCGTCTTCAAGCTACATAGCTCCCAGCCTCGCTTGACGCGACCATTGAAACTGCGTCTAACCTCTTCCAACTTCGGTCTAGACTGTATGTCTACATTCTGTCAAGCATTGCCGTGCACTATCATTGCCGTGCACTTCGGCCACCTGCTGCAATGTACTACCTCGCACACACCTGACCATGATTCGGTCTGCCACTGCTGACTCCTCGTAATAGACCGCTGCGGTCTCCTCCACCCTTCTCCGTATCCTCGAAGTCTTATACACTGCGTGATCGAATCCTGTCGGTCTTCAGCATCATACGTTCGTTCAGAAAACCAACAAGCTTCGCACGATCAGCTCCAATGGTGGATCTCAGCCCATTAACCCAACACTCTAGTATTCCAGCACGTTCTTGATGGCATCGTAAACCCTCGCAACATCCGGGATATTGAACTTTTCGTACGCCAGACCAGAGTGCGTTGACCAGCCCGCCACCCTCTGCACCGGAGCCTCTAACCTGAGGAAGCAACCCTCCTGAATCGTAGCCGCGACTTCAGCGCCAACGCCCGCGTTGACCATACTCTCGTGTACCACGATACATCGTCCCGTCTTGTTGACGGACTCCATGACCGTCTGTCGATCCCAAGGATAGATCGTCCGTAGATCGATGAACTCTATTGAGCATTTCAAGTCCTTCTCCGCGGCTGTGATGGCGTTCTGGCATGTGTACAAAGGCGTTCCGTAGGAAATTATCGTCACATCAGAGCCCTTCTTCAGAATCTCAGCCTTGCTAAGAGGAAGTTCGTACGGTTCCGCGGGGACATGCTCGACCGCAGCACGATACAAAATCTTGGGCTCCATGAAGATGACCGGATCCGGACACGCTACCGCCGCCAGTAAAAGTCCCTTCGCCTGCGTTGGTGACCTCGGAACGACGACTCTCAAACCAGGAATATGCGTAAACAACGACTCCGGCGACTGCGTGTGATACAGCGCTCCATGCCCGACCCCTCCCGCGGGCATACGGATCACCAATCCACCACAATTCTGCGTCCCAGCATTGACACCAGCTCGGTAGCGCATCTTCGCTGCTTCGTTGACGATCTGGTCGAAAGCCGGGTAGACATAGTCCGCGAACTGGACTTCAGCGATCGGTCTCATGCCCTCCGCTGCCGCTCCGATCGCGAATCCGACGAGTCCCTGCTCACTCAACGGAGTGTTGAAGACGCGGGCATCTCCAAATTCCGATGCAAGGTTCATCGAACAGCGGAATACGCCGCCGAAAGCGACATCTTCGCCGAAGAGCAGGACGCGGGGATCGGAGCGGAGGGCGTGAGCGAGAGCAGAGTTGACGGCTTGGAAGAGGTTTTGACGACCTGTGGTTCCGTCGCGGGCGGATTGAGGGAGCTCTTGGTTGGCGAGGGCGGACTTGGAGGTGTGGTGGAGGAGAGGAGTTGTGGCGTAGTTTGTGGGTATGTTTAGTCGGGCATTGGGTGGATGTGATGCGTAGGTGCGTTTGGGTGTTGCTGTTGAGGTCGTGCGGGCGATGCGAGAGGCATTGCTACATAGAGGCCGTATCATCTTGGATCCTGTGCTCTCTCCGGTCTGTAGGAAGTTTCTGAATGGAAGGACATCTTTCCCATAAACATGAAGTCGAAAGGGACGGCTAGCAGCGGGCTTGCTTTGGGCATTGCTTCTCCACGCGGCATTGGAGAATGCGGGGAACACGTGACTAGGAGTAAACTCTGTTAGGACGCCATTACCTAGATCGATTACCTTATTCCGCCCGTGATTTTCGGCCTCATTGCAATCATACATCATGTTGGTCCAGCTACGTGAGTCGTGGAGAGGACAGTCGTGATATCCCGCCGGCTTCGAAATCTCTAGCTCAAGACGAGAGGCGCTTGCGATACGGCCATAGTTGCGAGACGTGGAGACGATCTCCTTCCTGACGATGGCTTGACCATAGCGACAATGATGATGCGACACGGGAAAGGAATACGACGAGAGAGATGCCTAGACCATTCTGAGGACGAGAGTGTTCACAGGTCTGACGAGCTTGTTGGCGACGACGGTGCTCCCTGTCAAATTTCAAACGTCTCCTAAATGGCGCATAGCAAGAAGAAAGGATCGCAAAGCAGAAGTGACGGAACCCTGATGAACCGGGAGCTTCTGCGCTCGACCTGGCGCACGGCGTGTATCCTGAGCAGTCGGCGAGGAGCACAGTGCTAGGTGTTTGTAGGTGAATTGAAGTGTCGTGGAGACGTCACTTCGGGAGGAAGTCGCTGGTCCAATTCACGTACTTGTGGTTCGTGGATTTACCTAACTTGTTTGTCTTCCTGATTTCTCTATGACTTCTCTTTTATTTGCGCTCAGAGTTCAACTCCTCTCTACCCTTCACAACATCACAATTATCCCCCAGACCTCGTCCAACACGAGCCTTTCCCAATCGCTCCAACATGGACGACCTCCCGGACGAAATGATCAAAATGATCTTCGAATACTGCGACCCGCGGGACATCAAGAATCTGCGCCTGGTATGCAAACCTATTTTGCGCATTGCAAACGAGTACATCTTCCCGGAAGTCGTGCTCTTCATGCATCGCCAGAGTCTCACAGCCTGCGCAGGCATCGCTGCTCATCCGGTATTCTCGAGAACAGCGAAGAATCTGTGGATCCAAGCCGATCGTCCTCGGGAGCAGACCTTTGAAGAGTGGGAGCACAGACGCATAGAGTCCATTCACGCAGCAGCAAAGACTTGGAGGAACGCGTGGAGGGAAATCGAAGAAAGTGGACGCTACAAGCGTCTCAGCCAAAAACAGAGGGATCAAGCCAGGAAAGCGCTGGAAGAAAAACTCGAACTCAGAGCTGAGCGCGAGACGCCTGCTCTCCCCGACGAACAGATTCAGGTCCATTTCGGCCATGCCATTCGTCTCTTTTCTGAGACAAAAGACATCTTCGAAGATGAATCTCTGTCCACCTGTTTGCAAGACATTCTCATGCGATGCAAGAAGATCGACACGGTGGACATCACTATGGGTAACCATGTCAGGCCCTACACGACAGACAACAACAAAGGCTTCAAGTTAGGCATGGTTCATCCATTTTGCGACCTTGACGACCATAACCCTGGGGAAAGTATCACAGTCAAGCTTGTGCTCGCTGCAGCGGAGGCAGACTTCAGACCCCGGGTAGTGAGGCTCGGACACGTATCGCACCTCGCATTCATGCACGCTGGCATCACTCAAAAGTTCGAGAGATTCCTCGACAAGGTTGAGGTGCTGGAATGGGAGTTCTCAGACCCTATGGTCGACATGAACTTCGAGCTTTACGAGGATGATTTTGAGGACATCATTCAAGACTTCAACGAGCGCAACAACAGATTTGCCCCTCTTATGATTGCAGCAAAGAATTTGACACTGCTACGTCTGGAGTTGCCAAACTATCCGGGGAATTTGTCTGCCGTTCAGCTGCAGAGTGTCGTCGGTGGCATTGTCTGGCAGCATCTGACGAACATCAGCATTTCCAGCTTCACCACGACTCCGACTGCTCTAAGGGACTTCCTTCTGCGCCACAAGGACACTCTGACGAAGGTACAACTAGAATTTGTGCACCTCCAGGATGGCGCTTGGCCCGAATGTTTCACCTCGATCGCAGGCAAGCTGCCGAAACTCAAGGAGTTCGAGCTGCGCGGAGAATACTATCAGATGTTCGGTGCTTTCCATTCGGAGTGGTATGACTTTGGAGATCCGGACGATGAGTGGAACAACATATACGGCACGCGCATCTCCAGGTTCGTCATCGCTGGAAGCATCAGATTTCCGCCAAGACCCAGGGTGCAGGAGGAGACTTACCCAATGTACGATGAAGAGGATGACGAGGAGGATGATGACGAGGAGGATGATGACGAGGACGGTGATGACGAGGACGGTGATGGCGACAACGGTGATGACAGCGGCGGTGTTTTGGAGGTGTACAGCGAAGGTGACGGTAGGGAGGATGGTGAAGAGAGCGACGCCGACGAGAAGTGTGCTGAGGACGAGGGGTCCGACAACGATGGGCTTGATGGTGGTTCATGATCGATGGTCCCTCTTCGCATGTCATGCCACGGCTCCATAGCCAGATGGTACATGCATCGGGATAATGTGCACTGGGAAGACGGGTTTTGTTTGTCCTTCGCGATTGCATAAATTGCGTATGTTCACCAACCACGACGAGCTCAACAACGTGGATCATGGGCTGCTCCTGAAGCGGCTGCAAGAGTCTGATGGGCTTCCGTGTAGTATGCCAGCACTCATCGGCGAAGAGGATGAGTAAGTCACAACGGCCATCTTGTTGAAGTCACTGTGTCAATAGTGTACGAGAAAAGTCAAACATATGGACGACAGGATCTTTCTCCCTCAAACAGCGCTTTTCATTCGCGTGAACATTCGCATCACAATCTATGGGTATCTTCCAACAAAACGACGACAAAACGACGACGCTATGCATGCTCCATCTCTCCTCCCAGTACTTCAACCCCGAAGGTACTTGACCAACTCCGTGAGCTTCGCGCGCGTCTCGTCGCTGAGCTGGTCCTCCGGCGGGCCCAAAACCTTCTCAAAGACAGGCATGAGCTGTTGCGTCGCACCCTGAGCGACAGGATTTTGCGCCTGGTACAAGCTGATGATCATGTCGAACACCGGCTCGTTCTCGCGAAAGTCCTCCTTAAGCGGGAGGAGCTCAACGAGGCGTGGCAGAACATGCTCCAGTGGCACGCTTTCGGGTGACTTCTTGATCATGCGGCTGACACATCCGGCGGCGTTGTCGAGAAGGCGGGCCTCGCTCTCGCTGGCGCCGGCCTTGGAGGTCTGCAGAAGAGGCTCGAGCATACCGAGAACAGTGTTGTATTGCGGCAGAATTTCCTTGCCGTCATTGCTGTTGGCACAGAGCAGACCCATGCCGAAGGCGGCGTTGCTCTTGGTCTCTGGGTCCTCATCGCTCAAACGCTTGAGGAGAAGCTTCATCATTCTCTGCGTGTATGGTGTGCAGCCAGCTCCCATCGACTCGATGCAGTCGGCCATGGTACCAATGGCGGCGGAACGCTCGAAACGTTCTTGCGATGATGCAAACTTGAAGAGGGGGGTTTCAAAGATCTTCCAAAGCTCACCGAACTGTTCACCAAGAGCAGTTGAGAGACCAGCCACAACTTCCATAGCAGTCTCCACGACCAGCCAGTCGTACTCTGCGGACTCGCCCTCCATTGCGGCAGGCTCGTCAAAGTCGTCTTCATCCTTTTGGCACGGATGTTGGCGTTGCAGAATTTGCATGATGTGTTGGGTAGTGAGCTCGAGGGGCGTTGGTCCATCTCCCGAGACAGGGGTGAGGACAGCAGGTCCACAGAGCTTGAGAGTAGCGGCGAGATTGCGATTTACCTCGGTGACGGTTGCCCTATGCAATGATCAGTACTTTTTCATCTTTCCAAAGTGACGGACAAGCAATCGAAGCGTGAATGTCGATATCAGAAACAGCCTCTACATGTTACAGCAATTGCCGTAGCATCTGAGTTGAGCAAAGCTCGGAGTGTTTCTCATCATGTTGTTGACAGGAAGGAAAGGAATGCATGTGACTTACCGATCCATCTCCTCCTCCCAAAGGGCAAGTGTGCCCTTCATGACAAGGTCGCCCAGCTTTTCGAGATCAGCAGTCGGCTTGACCTTGACAGGGAAACCAGGCTGCCACTTGGCCATGCCGTTGTCCTCGGCCAATCCGAAAAGGCAAGCATAGGCACGCCACATGGTGCTGACCGCACTCTTCCTCACGCCTTCGAAGGTGTGGTCGAGCAGCGGCAATGTCGTCTCTATGGTCTTTTGCATGTACGGCAAGTACTTGCCCTTGGTGTGCGTCAGGATATCTCCAAGTACCTCGATGGCGATCTCCTTCTCCATGGCGACAGCGCTCACGGCACCAAGATCGTCCCAATCGTCGTCATCATCATCGGCGGTCTCCATGAGCGCTTTGACGAGCTCAGCATCATCGATGTCCTCAGTGTCGTTCGAGCCACCAGCTCCAGCGACCTTGATCTTCTTGCCCGCAATGGTGACTTCCTGCCCAACAAGGTCGGATGCCTCGGCGCCGAGTGTGACGTCTGAATCAGTCTCTTCTTGATCGAGGCATTCGAACAAGGATGTGACAGCGCCCTGCAGGAATGGCTCGAACTTCTCCTCGTACACTCTGGCGAGAGTGCTCCATAGAATGAAGCTGGTTTCCTTGAGTCTCTGGTGATCGAGGTGCAGGCCCTCCTCGCTGGCGCGCATGAGTGGCTGCACGAAAGGCTGGAAGGCTTCGGGACCGACAGCGCTGGCGAGCTTGCCAAGAGAGTCAATCACCATGGACCTCAACTCTAGCTGATCTTCGTTGTCCTTGATCTCGATGTATTTGCCCAGACTGCGCATGGTCTGCTCGAAGTATGGCTCAAAGGCACCCTCCGCAGCACTGGCAATGCTACCAACAGCACTAACGGCGGCCATCTGAACCTTGTGGTCGTCGTGGTCAATGAGGACGCTGAACCTTGGCATGAGTTCACCAACGTAGAGCGCCGCGTTCTCAGGCTCAAGGCCCTCGATCAGTGAGTCAACAGCCATAGCGCTGGCCTTGATGATGTGTGTGTTCAATTCGTGCTCGTCGCTGCCCTCTTTCGAGTTCCTCATACCCTGACCGGCCAAGTCGAAGTTTCTAATGAGAGCCGGGATCAGTCTGGCGTGCTCCTTGCCCATGTCTTCCGCAAGGTCGTCTGCGAGACGAGAGACACCATTGAGCGCAGCACTTCGAACGCTGATTGCGTTGTCCTCGAGAAGATGAAGGACAAGGGGGAGGATCTCCTTGAGCTGGGTGGCAATGAAGTCTGGTGCACCTTCCACACACATGCCCAGGGCGAGGATACCGGCGCGGCGATATTCGGGGCGTGCGTCCTGGACGTAAGGCCCGATAGCCTTGAGCAGAGGCACGGCTACCTGACTTGGTGGCAGGCTCTCGCTGAGGATGTCCAGGAGTCCGAGTGCAGATCTTGCAGGTGAGATATCATCCTCTTCCGATGGCAGCTCGTCGAGCTCAGTAGCGATTTGGAGGCACATCTTCGTCATGTCTTCACCAACCTTTAAGCTTTGCACCTTCAGCTTGCGGTATCTGACACTCTGCATGAGGAAGCTGAGCGCCTGCGAGCGGGCATCATCGTCAATGTCGCTCTTCGCGGCGACTTGCATGAAGAATTGGAGCAAGTTCCCGAAGTGCGGGTTGAGGAAAGCGCTTTCGTAGCTGAGCAGCTTGTTGAAGACATCGAATGCCAACATGGTGTTCTCCTCGTCCTCAGCAGCGATGGCGGTCTCCAGAACCTTGACCATGTGTGGGATTGTGGCCTGGAAGTTCTTCAAGCTCTTGGTATCCTCCTCAGTATCCAATACCATGGCGAGCTCCGACAAAGCAAGCATGGTGTTGATTCGCACCTCCACTGACTCCGGATCTTGAATTGTGCGGTTGAACAGGTTCAACATGTCGCCCATCGTCTCCTGGAACATGTCGGGCATGGTCTCGAGGAGGGTGTAGATGATGTAGATGCCAACCTCGCGGTGGTGGGCATTGTCACTCGTGGCGGCCTGCTGAAGGATACCCGGAAGCTCCTGCCATTTGCCATCCTCGAGATCGGTGCGGGCAATGGATGCGATCACGCGAGCCTTGCTGTGGCGGGCGAGCTGCTTCTCCTCCGCAATGGTGGACTTGAGGAGTGACTCGCGAAGCTGAGGCTTCTGATCCTCGGGTAGTGACTTCCAGTGCTTGTTCACGAGCTTTCGGGCCTCGACGGCGGCCAATTGTCTGAGAGGAGCATCGGGGTGGTTGATGATGATGTGGATCAGTGCGGTGACCGAAGCGGGGGAGCTGTAGTAGGTCTTGTTCAGCTGACTCGTGGCAGCCTTGACCTTTTGAGTGTCAGGCTCCAGCAGGGCCTGCAACAGACCAACAAATTCTTGCTCGTCCATGATTGTGAGGAGTGGTTGTAAAAAGAGGGAATTGAACGAACTCATGGAAAACATGAAGCCTATTTTGCCGAGCGGTAGCAGTATAGGCAGCGCTAACTATAGCAGAAT
>AFIR01000739.1:0-11942 GCA_000223685.2 Zymoseptoria pseudotritici STIR04_4.3.1
GCGAGGTTCTTAGTGTTTTTAAACAGTGGTATTCGGCAAAGGCGCAATGAGGTGCAAGTGATCTCATGTCCCCTATCCGAGTACTGCGGAGGTGTCAGTACTTGTACATACCACGACGACTATCGATCAAACATACCCACTGCCTCGCGTTCTTTAACTGCAGACCTGGTGGTCAAGCAAGCGTGACAATCGGACAGGTCCGATGTGGTCACCAGCAGGCTGTAGCTTTCACTTCTGTTTGTCCACTGGCACATGTCAATTTTTTCAAACCTGCGGACTGCTTCACTCTTCACCACGATCTCGTATCGATGTGCATATAGCAACGCGGCACAAGTGAGCATCTGACTGCAGCCTGCGCACGGCCGCGGCGATTGTATAAGTCTCGACGCCTCGCACATTTTCCTCGTTTGCTGACTCCTCACTCACCAAATCTTGTTCTCCTGCTCTTCACCTGCCCGTAGGCGTTTATCGATATATCATAACGTCCAGACTGTTCCGTCACACCCAGCGAGATGCCCAGAAAGAGAAGGACCGAAGTCGTGCCCGATAGTGAGAGCGAGACGGAGGGTGAGAGCGAGCCAGAACTCAAGCCCGCGACAAGGACGCAGAAAGAGACGGACGTGGAATACATTCGTCAGGACCGGCGAGTCGAAGGTCACCGCACCCATGCTCGAACTCTTCGACCAGAGTCAACTGGTCTGTTGACACAAGTTGAGCGGCACACCCCATCCAGTGGGCTGACAAGAATCGCAGAACGCATCAACCCATGTTCGGGTGTCTCTTCTTTCGTTGCGCTTATCTGCGGCATCGGGTACCCATTTTTCCCTCGCTGAGACTCGGGCAGTCTACAAGTCAGTATCACTCGTTGGCATGATCTTGATCAACGTGCTAACGAAAAGACGCGGGACATGCGACTCCAGCTTCACTGGCCACAAGTGTGGTGTGTGCAAAGAAGCCTTCGACTGCATCCATCACGACCTTCATCTCCGTCGTTCCTTGACGTCGGCTTTACCTTTTCCGCAACTCACATTATCGCCGGCCACAACCCGCTCGTCGTACGTCGGTTCTTTTGGGGCAGATTCGGCTCTGTATTCACCCTGCTGGTGGGGGTGTGCATATACTTCGGCTCGGTGTGTCACAAGGCGCGCAAAGCGTGCGGCGTGGAACATACTCGGACGGAGTACTCGTTGTGGAGGACGGTCACGCATCTTGCTGTTGTGCAGCTTATGTCCCATCGCACGGAGACTTAATGTAAGAGCGTAAAGGTGCGGTGATGGCGCATGGGGTTTCGAATCGGAGTAAGAGGGGGGTGAGATCCAGGGGATGATGAAGCGTTGCTGGTTGCAGGACTCTTTGTGACTTATTCCCGCTGACCATATGCGATGTTCTGCTGGAGTCGCACTCGACAGGATCGATGGCAACCGAGATCGATTCGCAGCATCCAATGGACTCTACCACTCGTCAGCATCATCACATTTCACAGTGGTTCAGAAGCTCGACACGGTCTGGGCCCTGTGACATGTCGATGCCGTCGATGTCGGCAGTACTTTGCTCGCCCGGATCAGGCAGACGCCGACATAAGAGCAGCATGACTCCGGCTCCATGTTCCCATCGATCGAGCGGAAGTCGCATCTCTGGCTACCTTGGCGATGATGGAGAAAAGCATCTGCCCTTCATCAATGAACGCATGTGATGCATCCAGGCTCAAACCACTCCGTCCTCAGCATAACACGACGCGACCGTAGAGGCCGACCGAGGAAGTCAAGACCAGCATCACAAATTCCTCCCGCCCAGAATCTAGATTTCAACGTCCGCGGGAGCAAGGTCGCTCATAAGTAGAGCACGTGTGCCATCAAACAACCGCAATTGAAGCACGCCGAGTGATCAGGGTCGTCAAGCTTAAGTAGATTTGGCAAGATTGGCATCATTGCTTCTCGGCGATCTTTGTGGTCGAGAATCGGAGGGAGATCTTTGAGAGTGGAGCACAAGAGAGGGTCGGAAAGGCGACGGAAGGGGTGAAAGTGGCAAGAGATCCACATATGTTTGTAGATCACAGGTCACATCGTTGGTTGGGTGGCTCTCAGGGCAAGGTGATGTGTAGCGGAGTAGCTGTCTTATTACTCAGGTAGCCTCGAGGAACATTTGGACTCACGCATGATGATAGCGTGGGTTGGAATCCATCCCACAGCTGCGAACGAGTGTCACCGCACGTGCCGTGCATACAACCATGAAAAAAGCTGTGGAGAAGAATATCCACAAGGCGACGGTCGGCGAAGTGCGAGGGTCCGATAGATGGACAGCTGAGACAATTTCTGACCTTGCCGTGCCGTGCTATGGCTGAGAAAGAGAGAACGTCGAGCCTCGGAGTCTTCCTTCCGCGCCGAGATGGTGGAAATGCCTTTGTCCGAGCAGTTGAGCGCTCGAGCACGTGGCATTCCAGCAGGCATAAGGTAGGAGCTGGGCGGAAAGTCAATATAGCCCGATCTCGTGGTAGGAGGGCATGGGGAAAAGAGCTCGGGGATAGACCTCATCCAGACCAAGTCCGTCGGCCGTGGGACAGCTGAACTCGTGGAGGTGGGAGCAGGGAGTGAAGATATACTTCGCACGTGGGCAAGACATGGATGCAGATTTGCGCGGGTGGTCCAACGGTGGAGTCACTGGAGTGGGAGGAAAAGGCAAACCGTCCAAGCCCTCAAACGGAGAGATCCTCTAGGCTGATCAACCCAACGGACAGTCCCGTGAGTCCTTCGGCGGAACGAGGTGGAAGAGGTTGCAAGCGTAGGATCTTGGGCTTGGCTACACAAAGAGGCGTTGTTGCCAAGAAAGTCTGTGAGCTTGTAGGACCGCATGTCCGGACAACGTGTCGATATGCTCGTCGCTGATTGGCTGTTTTGTCGACAATTGAAGATGCGATTCCCTATACCAAGACGACCCGATCCAACTCCCAAGCCTCGCGACCGGAGACACTCTCGCATCTAGACGCCATGTTCGCTGCAGAAGTGGCTCTCGTCCGTGGCAATGGAGGATAGTCTTCCCTCGGTGAGAGTAAAGATTGAGAGTAAGCGGACCGGGGAGGCTGAGGGAATCTCAACCTACCCTGGTAGACATAATATAAGACCCCATCGTAGCACCGCCTGCTCACTCCTCCCTTCCCTTGGTACACATCTCTCAAGACTCTTGTCCATTCCTTGT
This sequence comes from Zymoseptoria pseudotritici STIR04_4.3.1, assembly GCA_000223685.2. Classification (NCBI taxonomy): domain Eukaryota; kingdom Fungi; phylum Ascomycota; class Dothideomycetes; order Mycosphaerellales; family Mycosphaerellaceae; genus Zymoseptoria; species Zymoseptoria pseudotritici. The sequence continues at coordinate 3,193 of AFIR01000739.1, forward strand.
CTCCTCATCTCTTGTCCTCTTGTGCCTCAGCCAAGCAGTGCTTCTGTTCCCTGAGCCAATACCGACAAGATGGTCTTGACCGAGTACACCTACGTGTTCGCCATTGGAACGTTCTTTGCGTTGCTCGAGGCCTACAACAACGGTGCTAGTATGTAGCATGACTGGCATATCCCTCCTCAACATCACTAACACCTCTCTCAGACGATGTCGCCAACGCATGGGCCACTTCGGTGTCCTCCCGCTCCGTCACCTACCAACAGGCCATGGTCCTCTGTCTCATCTTCGAATTGACCGGCGCTCTCACTGTCGGTGCCCGTACCGCCTCCACCATCAAGAACGGAATCATTCCCATCGCCGCCTTCAATGGCAACGCTCCCGTCCAACTCCTCGCCTTCACCTGCGCCGCCGCCGGTGCCTCCATCTGGGTCATGTGGTGCACGCGCCACTCCGCTCACGTTTCCTCGACCTACTCCCTCGTCTCCGCCATTGCTGGTGTCGGTGTCGCCGCCGTGGGTGCGGACAAGGTGCAATGGGGATGGAACAACGGATCTGGTCTCGGAGCCATCTTCTCCGGTCTGATCATCGCCCCCGTTGGATCCGCCCTCTTCGGTGCCGCCATCTTCCTCCTCATCAAGTTGACCGTCCACCTCCGCTCCAACCCTGTCCCATGGGCTGTCTGGACTTCTCCCTTCTTCTTCCTCGTCGCCGGAACCATTTGCTGCTTGTCCATCATCTACAAGGGTTCACCACGTCTCGGCTTGACCTCCAAGCCTGGTTACTGGATCGCCGGTGTCTCCGTCGGAACCGGTATGGCGCTCGCCCTTCTCGCTGCCCTCTTCTTCGTGCCATACGTCCACGCCCGTGTCATCAAGAAGGACTACACCCTCAAGTGGTACGATCTGTTCAAGGGACCTCTCCTCTTCAGCCGCCCGGCTCCCGTCGATGCCGAGTTCGCCCGCGTTCCCAACTACGCCGTCATGCAGCACGGTGGTGAGGAGACCGCCGAGATCACGGACACCAAGTCCGAGGGCTCCGACGAGGTCATCGCACCCAACGGCAAGCACGAGACGGTCATCACCGCCGGCCGCAACCCCATGGCTCTCTCCGACGAGTCCGCCCTCTCCACCGGCACCCAAGCCGACTACAAGGTCCAAATGGCTCGCGCCCGCGAGATGCACCACGCCGACCTCCGCAAGAGCAAGGGTCCTCTCGGCTGGGCCATGCGCCATCTCCACCGCAACCAGATCGGCGCCGGCTCCATCTACGAGAAGCACAACCTCATCGCCGTCGTCAAGCGTGTTCCCGCTCAAATCGTCGTCATGGCGCTGTACGGAGTCAACTTTGACATCCACAAGGCGCAGGTCGGTGTCATGGGCACTCCCGAGGGCCGTCGCATGGATCGTGTCTACAACAACGCCGCCAAGTACTCCAACGAGACCGAATACCTCTACTCGTTCGTCCAGATCATCACCGCTTGCACTGCTTCGTTCGCTCACGGCGCCAACGATGTTGGTAACGCTGTCGGTGTGTGGGCGGCGATGTACGCTGCTTGGTCGACTGGTGATACCGTCAAGAGCAAGGAGCCTGTGCCGCTTTGGCAGATTGCCGTCATTGCTCTGACCATCTGTCTCGGTTTCTGCACCTACGGTTACAACATCATGCGAGGTGAGTTGACGCCCTGTTGTCACCCTCCAAGAACGCCTGCTAACAATGTCAATAGTCATGGGCAACAAAATCACCTACCACTCCCCATCGCGTGGCTCCTCCATGGAAATGGGCGCCGCCATCACGATCCTCATCTTCTCGCAGTACAAGCTGCCCGTCTCCACTTCCATGTGCATCACAGGAGCGACCGTTGGCGTGGGATTGTGCAACGGCACCTTCCGCGCCGTCAACTGGCAACGAGTCGGTCTCCTCTTCTTCTCCTGGGTCATGACCATTCCCATCGCCGGTCTGATCGGTGGCATCACCATGGGTCTTTTCCTCAACGCTCCTTCATACTAGATCTGTTTGAAGTGTTAATGTTGATAGATTTTGCTTGGCGTTGTATATACACCTTACTATTGAACTACGAAGACCATTCGTTCACGCTTTGTCGTGCCGTTTCTTCTCGCTGTCGTTGTGAATCTTGTTAAGCTTGGGCTTCGAACTTGTATACTAAAGTATGTATGTCTGCCTAGGTTCTTTCGTTGCAGTCTACGTATATACCTCTCATCGGTGTGCGTACATGTCATCATGACCAGGATGTGCATGGAGGAATCAATGGATTAGAATCCCGTCCTATCGACTTCTCTAATTGCTATAACTACATCGCCGTTATGCTTAGGCAGCAGCAGTAGTCCATCTACTGTAAGTTATACGTATTGCGGAGCGGATCCGTCTGATCATATGCATTATCACGGCCGAAAGATTCCAGTCCCAATCGGACCTCGGACGACGATCGCATCCCGCTCCTTAATTTCTTCAAACTACTCTCTCTGTACATAACACATCACCGCCAGATCTTGCATCGGAACAGCATTGCTATCATCTTCTGGACTCTCATTACTGCCTACGGATATTCACTTACAGACATGGCCAGCCACGTCCAACGCCAGATCTCCGCATCCGAGAAGTTCGGCAACGCCATCGCCATCCTCAAAACCGGTACCATCGACCCAAGTCTTCATTCCACAATCCAAGACGCCCCCATCTAACTCTCTCTCCAGTCCTCTCCGCCCTCCTCACCCTCCCCAAAGTCTCCTCCGCCACAACCGGAGCAAACTGGTCCTTCAAACGCAAAGCCATCGTCTCCTTCCTCAGGAACTCCACAATCCTCAACCGTCGGGATTCTCTTCTCGCCACATCACCCACCACCGGCCAGTCCATCCACGCGGAATGCGAGAAACTCGGTCTTCAAGTTCCTTCGACTGTGATTTCCTGCGGACCATTCCCTGACGCCACACTGCATGAAATCACCCTGTCCACCTCTTCTTCGTCAGGAAAGGGCGAGGGCAACATCTTCCTCTACTTCCACGGCGGCGGATACCGTAATCCCATCGTCGGGAATGGACATGTACCTCTTGTGCTGGAAGCTGCTCGGGCGGCGAGGTGTGACAAGGTGGTCTTTTTGGAGTATACTCTTACGTTGAGGATGCAGTATCCGGGTCAATTGGTGCAGGCGGCGTATGCTTTGAAGGTGTTGTTCGATGGGGGATTGAGGCCGGAGAACATCATCGTTGGAGGAGATTCCGCTGGTGGGAATTTGGCGCTGGGACTGTTGGCGCATTTGAAGAGACCGCTGCAGGAGGCTCCTGTTGTGGAGGGATTTGGTGGGAGAGGGAAGGTCAGGGGTGTGGTTTTGCTCAGTCCGTGGTACGTCCGACCTGGGCTCAAAATGTTCATACCGCGCCGTCGAAACTTCTCACTAATTTGCACAACGAAACAGGGTCAGCAACACCACTCACGCCCAGAGCTTCACCGAAAACGCACACAAAGACTACATTTCCTCCGAAAACATGCAGATCTTCGTCGACCTCTGGCGTCCTCGCAACGAAATTTACGCCGACTTCATCAATGCTCCTGGCTCCCGCGACTTCTGGGACACCGTACCGGCGGAGAAGATGTTCATCGTGGCGGGCGGCTTTGAGGCTTTGAGGGATGATATCAGGGACGTGGCGGCAAGGTTGGAGAGGGCGCTGGGTGGGGAGTTGAGATTTGTGGAGGCGGAGGCGGAGGTGCATGTTCAGTGTGTTGTGGATGTGGCGAGCGGGGAGAAGCCGGGGAGGAGTCATGCGGAGTTGATGAAGTGGTGTGGGGAGTTGTGAGGGGACCGCGCCGCGAAGGGCGTGTCTTGATGCTCTCATCTTGCTCCAGGCATTCGATACATCGCGATCAATATCTCGCCGCACGCGATCCGTGTTGGCTTCCGCTGGACTTGCTGGACCTGGCCGCCGGAAGTGGGACATATCACGACTCTCATCTCCAACAATGCGCTGCAGCAACGACTTGTTTCATTGTCAACCGGGGGTTTTTTTTTCGATTCTTGGTTCTGGCTCGACATTCTGAAAACGAGGAGATCGGAGTGGCAATTGGACCACACAAAATTGACTACCTCCGAACCGGTGTGCTTCCCATCGACGGCAGCGGAGCCTTGACGCTCGTGTCAAATGCGAAATCTTGGACTCCGCCGTCTTCGAACTCAGTCACACTCGCTGCCCATCCCGGTCATGCAGCTGGCTATTCGGCCTCGACATCTGAGCGGAAACGTTAGCTTCGCAGTGCTTTGTGGATGAGGGATCCGAACTTTACCGGCGGACTTGAAGAAGCGAACGGTCGGGTAGCCGGGATTGTCTCTCTTCTCCGCTGGGTCCCTCGCCTCGGGACTGGCAGGTAGTGTGCTGGCGAGCGCTGCGGTTAGCAGTATGGACATGATGGCTGTACGCATGATCGCCATGTCGTATCAAGTGATGAGCAGGGTGAAATGGACGTGTTTGTTTCAGACTTTGAAGCAAAGAGCAAAGTGTGTCGAACGTGGTTGTTTCTGGCTTTCGGAGGGATGAGGGGGGCTTGAAGAGTATTATATGCCCTCTCTCAAGCGGCCCACTTGTCGGCGCAGGTTGAGACACCTGCTATCCACACGGCTTTGGCACATCGCCTCGATCTGGAACGGACGTGATGCTGCCGTCGAGCACGACCGTCGGATTTATAGGCCTCTCTGCGGCAGACTGGTTCAATCTGATCATTTGCCGTTAATGAGAGTCGGAACGACGGGCCTGGCTTCGACTTGAACGTCTCGATCTGCAACGGACATGATGTCCCACGGGGAAGAATGTCGTGAGAGCTTCGGCATATTCAGCGATACGAGAGAGCAGCCAGTATTGCTGTTGGGATCGCTCCAACAAGACCCGCGCCAACAGGAGATCTTTGAAGTCACGAGTCGGTCCATCTCTTCGATACCGGATGGACGGTGTCGAACAAGTGCGGAGCGGTCGTCAAAAGTGTTGCCTAAGGCCTGGTTAAAGGGGGATCGGTCCGGGATTTCTACGTACCAACGATGATAAGAACTTCAGATGGGAGTATCGGCGTCGACACCTCTAAGACATCGCTCGAGGATGGCAAATTCTGCTTGGGATTATCCCGAGCTCGCAAAGACGATGTCGATTCCAGTTCGCTCGTACCTACCTCCTTATCAGTGCGCTCCTTCCGAAAGCTCGAATTCGATGTGCAGGTGCGGAATTTCGAGCTTTCTTGTATGTGGCGTTGTGATGGTGCCGAACACCTTGGCCATGGTTTGACGATCACCTTTCCCCTCAGCGCGATCCGCGTCGGCTTCCGCTGGACTTCCTGGAGCTGGCCGCCGGTATGAGACATATCAAGGCTTTTCCTGATACCGAAGCGGATCTACGGCGTCAAAGAGTGCGCTGCAGAAGGTTAATTCGACTTGCTCATCGCCGACCCGCACTGTGGTTTGCACATGGCTGAACATTAGCGCGAGGAGATTGTCGTTGCAATTCGACTATTACATTCGAGACCTTCGCACTATCTCCTTCCGGAAACAGTGGACAACCGTTGCCGTCCGTGATCTATGGAGCACCTGATCCACTACAGAATCTTCGACCCCACCATCTTCGAGCTCAATTACGCTCTTGAAGCTGCCTACTCAGCCTCGACATCTGGACGGAACGTTGATGTGGTGCTCCCGCAGAAGCGAACAGGGCGACTTACCGGCGGACTTGAAGAAGCGCACACGGTCGGGGTATACGGTTCCGTCCTTCGACTCCGTCTCGTCTCTCTTAGCCTCCTCGACATCTGGACACAACGATTAGTATTGTGCTTGTCTATTCGACGAGGGAATGGAGCGACTTACCGGCGGACTTAAAGAAGCGCACACGGTCGGGGTATACGGTTCCGTCCTTCGACTCCGTCTCGTCTCTCTTTGCCTCGACATCTAATATGGACATTAGCAAGATTCTCTTCCATCGGAAATTGATCGACTTGCCGGCGGACTTGGAGAAGCGCACATCGCGGGCAGCTTCACGAGTGACGTCTCTCTCCTCCTCTGTTTTGGCTCATGGGATCAGCGAAGGCCGACGCTCGAGAATGACTTGGAGCGGTTGAGCTTACCTTCGAAAATACGCGCATGCTGGTAGTTGTTGATCTCCTTGGGCAGTGGGCTACCGAGCGCTGATCAGCAGTAGGGATATGATGGCTGCTCGCATCATCGCCATGTGGTAGCAGGGTTCGACGGTGACTGATGATTGATGATTGATGATCGATGTGATCTGCAAGGTGGAATGAGTGGTTGATCTAGACGCTGGAAGAATCGGGACCTTGAAGAGTGTTATATGCTCTCTCGAGCTATCACTTGTGGGTTCTGGTGAAGAACGTGCCATCTACACCGCTTCAGTACAGCGTCTCGATCTGTAACGGACGTGATGTGCCGTCGAGCAGGAATGTCGTGATGACAGGCCTAGCTTCGGCAGATGATTTCGATCAAGTGATTTGCCGTGGTTTGCCGTCGATGAGTGTGTCCCAATGACAGGCCAAGCTCTGGCATACCGTCTCGATCTGGAATGGACATGATGTACTGTCGAGGAAGAATGTCGTGAGAGCTTGGGCATACCTGGCGATACGAGAAGTACCTTAGTGCCGTCGAGATAGCTACCCCTTGTTCGAGCTTCCGGGTTTCTTCATGGCACCTTCAAGAGATATCGCGCAAATGGGAGACCTTTGAGCTCACACTCGGTTCACCTCTCCGATAACAACTGGATGGCCCCATGTACAAGATTGGAGCGGTCGTCGAAAGTGTGTGTTGCCCAAGGCCGGGTCAAAGTCGGCAGAGATCGGTCGCAGGGATGAGAACTAGAACTACACACACCGACACCGATAGGACTGTCAGGTGAACGCATCGGAGTCGACACCTCTCAGATGTCGTCCGAGCTCGATGGCCCATCTTGCTTGAGGTGCCCATATGCCTGTAAAGCTGGTACCCATTGCAATACGGACGCACGATGCAACGTCATCATCACCCATATCTCGGCACTGCGTTTGAAGTCACTTCCGAGTACGGTGCTGTCGTACAGCCATCCTACGACAACAACTGATTTCTGGTAAATCCGACGCACGATGGCTTTCAAAGCACCGAAAAGCGTGAACATGCTACGAGCAGACCAGAAAGAAGACGCCATGACGCTCCTTGGAAATGTAGAGACCAGGGATGAGGAGGCATCCGAGCACCAAACATGGCCAGCCCACATTTGGGAGTTCCGTTGGTTCATTGCTGCACTGGTGGTGTCAAACTTGACGACTCTTTTCACAATGATGGACTACGCTCGAAACCACTACTCTTTGGACTTCCGCAACCAAGGTAAAGCCGCAGTCTTTCATGCTGATAGAAGTGTCCATCCACTGATGAAATCTAGTCGATGCAGTATATGGCGGCAAGGTCAATCGCGACCTTTCTCTGAGGAGGTTTGACCGGTTCCACTTCCATTTGGACAGTGAATATACTGCTCCACCGAGCGAGAAGGTCGAACGAGCGTGGGCGGATTTTGGAATATGGCGTTGGTGTTCACAGTCCTGTGGATCCTTCACCCGGCTGGCCTTCGATCGACAGTTCCGCACTTCATCCTGCCCAAAGCGTTGGGTCCCACTTTCGGCTTGAACAACAGCCATTACTGGATTCCTGAGGGAACGCTCGGAACAGAAGGATACCCAGTTGTGCCAGAGATGATCCATCAACTTCACTGTCTTGTGAGTTTCACCTTGCTCCCAACCCTGTCGGTGCCTTAACTTACCCGTGGCAGAATTCGATCCGGAAAAGCCTGTACTACAACCATGAGTATTACGCCGAAAAGAAGACTCAGGCCGGTGAAGAAATGGATGAGTCGTACATGAAGGCTCACCTCAGTAAGTCCAAGCCCACGAAGCCTTCGCGAGAGAACGGGAAGCTGAGACTCGCCAGACCACTGTGTAGATGCTCTGCGAGAACGTCTTCTCTGTCTTGCCGACGTTGGAGTCACACCCTTTTTGTGGCGGGATGAAGAGGGCAGGACGATGCCGGACTTTGAGACGGAGCACAAGTGCCATGATCATCAAGCGGTGATATCTTGGTGGAAGGACAATGCAATACCGCTCAAGCAGTCGGAGGTCAGGCTTCTTCCACCTCCAGAAGCTGTCCTGCATCCGGTGGAGGAATTCTTTTGATGCAGTCCAGTGTACTGAAGGTAGCATAGATCTCAACTTCTCAAGCGCTCAGCGCGATTAGTTGCCGAGTATTACCTCCCAAGGAGACGAACACACCACCCTTTCGGCCAGCAACGGTATCACATCAAGGCGGTGAAAGAAGCGTGGAATGAGGTCGGACTCCACTCTCGGCCATCTGGCTCCTGCGAGCCGGTTCACGGCACCATGTATTCAGACGACCCTGTGCTGTCCCGAAATGAGGGCAAACTGTTTTCCGACTACACCTGATCATTTTCTACTCTTGAAAGCGCGCACAAGCTTCTTTGGACGACGGTATCGACAGCGGTGCGATATGCTTCTCCGGATGTACCGGGATATAGAATACCCCTGACACCCTTACGCTGGAAACCATTCCACCGACTTTTACCCGGCGGAGCCATGTCACACACACCTATAGACCTATCTCATGTGGATCAGAACCTAATAACGACGACTATATAACACTAGCACCCTATAGCGACCCCTAACATATGCGCGGCCCTTGCTAATATCGATCCTAGGGATAACATTAATCGAGCTCCGTG